>VZRW01002841.1:600679-696906 GCA_013398125.1 Aegotheles bennettii
GGCCGTGGGGCCTGCGGCGGGCGGGTGCCGGGGAGCAGCGCAGCGGTGCCCAGCATCGCGCTCGCCGTGGGTCTGCGAGGGCCGCGCCGGTGCGCAGCCTCTGCTCGGGGAGGGGCTCAGAGATAACCCCGGCTGCTGGGGCTTTTAAAATATCTATAACCTGACTCGTGGACAGAAGCAGCCTGTGCTCTCGCATCGGGGGGCTCGGCGGTCGCGGCTGATGGGTCACCTCAGAGGCAAACTTTGCGGCAGCAGCTGTGAGTGCAGTGCAAGGGTTTCGGGCAGAGCCTTCCAAGCCAGCACTGGAAGCAGTGGTGCCTCCCATCCCTGGGCACGAACGGCCGTTTGGAGAACCAGATTGGCTCACAGGCATTCAAAAGGAGGGTGAAGTTACATGAGGCAGGATAATAGCGTACTGCTGCCACCAGGACAGGGGAGTCCGGGCTTCCCTCCCCTGTGTTCCACATGCCACCTTGTGCTGCCCGGGGGCTCGGCAGATCCTTCGTGTGAGCCTGTTCAGTTTGCTAACCGGGTAAAGAAAACGTGAGTTGTTTTTTGTTGGGTTAGCTAGCTGAACAGGCTGAGCAGAGGGTCTGGGGGGAGGAGAAGGTGAGACTTCGGGTAATTTCACTTTGCCTTTTATCTGTTAGTTTGCAGTTAACTTTATTTTTAATCTGTGGCAGCATGAAAACTTGTGATACCTTAACAGAGTGGATTTTACAAGAAGGGAAGCAAACACCCGAGACTCTTCTCCCCCTGTACCCCAGTATTAGTGTATTGACAGCAGCTGAACAGATTTTGTTTGAACCTCCAAATATTGTAGTCATTTGGGTTTTATTCCCAGAGAGATATTTCTGCCACTTTTATTGAGCCTTCCATGGAGTTCTGACCAAATTTACCATGACTTGATAGAAGTAAAGCTGCCTGGGCAGGAATGCTTGGTTTTCCTAAATGTTGCCAAATTTGATTAAAACTGCCCAGTTTGCGATGAACATATCTCATTTCCAAAAAAACCCAAAACAAAACAAAAAAACCCTAAACATACAGGAGTATGCTTGCTTACTTTTTCTCTTGAAGAAGTGCAAGCATGGATGAATGGTGCTTTTTTTCAAAGTATTCAATTTTGCATCTTTCAACCCTGTTTCAGAACTTGGAGATTGCCTGGCCTGTGACCTTTGTATTGGAGTAATACTAACTTTGCATCAGAAAAAGCTCTGAACTGTGTTTGATTTTCCTTCTTGTGTGATTGAGGTGCTGTAATTGATAAGACTGGTTTTGTTTACATGACAATTATAATCTGTGAAGCCACATTCTTTATAAATTTAGTTTGTCCTTAAGGGGTCTTTAATTTTGTGAATTGCATGTTACCTGCTGTTCGTCGTGTTCCCTGTATGCTGTAATGTATTTGCTGTCTGATATGGTCTGAATTTAGTGAATACCACAAAATGTTAGCGAGGGTGAAATGGATGCATCTGTGTTTAGCTTTTCAGGGGAACAGCTATAATGTTACTGATAGGTGAAGTATCTAGGTACCTCCTTTAGGACAGAGATACTGTTTGTTTTGTTCTTCCAGGGCTCCACGTGAGGCAGAAAAGTGAATCAGACATTTGTTTGGTGCATTAGGGAAGTTACCCTACTTTTTTGGCTATTGCTGGTAGAGATACCACTATATGCTTGCTGCATTCTTCAGTGGCCTTTTTACCTGCATTGTACTCAATGCCCTGGGCTAGGATAAGGAGTATAACTAAAATTCTGCTTAATAAGGGAACTCAGACTTGTCAATCTGTCACCCACTCTGGTGATGGATTCCTTAAGCCCTGTGCCCCCCTGTAGGTAGTGGAGCGCTACAGCAGATAGTCTTTATAGTTAAAATGCTTTTCCTAATGCCTGACGTCATCTTCGCTACAAATGGAGCAGATTCTGTTTTCATATCTTCATTTCCAGGAAGATCTCGTGCCCATTTGCAGGCTGTAGCTGTGTCCTCCATCTTAGTTATCTCTTTTCCGGCCTAAGCAAACTGCTTCATTCTGCTTCACCGTATGGGTCGCCTGCCTGTACCCCAGCGTACTTGTTGCTTTTGTCAGGACTAAGCTGCTGTTCTATAACAATCTAAGCTATCTGACTGCTGCTGTTACGACTGCGTGCCTTTCTTGCTCCCATCAGCGCTTGAAGTGACGCACAAAGGCTCTAAGCTGGCAGAAAACATTTTTCTCCTGAAGCGGGGTAGCTTTTCTGCTGAGGTAGTGCTGCCAGCAAGTACTGGTCAGAGGAGTACTGAAGCTAATCCGAGGCAGAGGGTGGGACCGTGACAGCCAGCAACTAGATTGGCTTTAAAGCTACTGTGAAACCTCAGCCTAATTATGGCTGCCTTTTCCTGAAATCTGTTGTGCAAAATGGGGCGCTGCTGGTGTTGAGTAGAGCAGATGTTTTGGATGTGTTATTCTGCAAGCTCTGGTTTTTAACAGCAGCATACTTGCTTTGTGCTTCTCTATAATCCCATGCTTCCCTAAGGACTCAAATTTCCTTTCATATTTGTTGTTATACTACTGTCCTATGTGTAGAAATATGTCCTTGTCCAAGTCAACATGTTGATCTCCAGTAGAGACTGTTTCTGTTGTCATGTTACGGTCTTGTGTTTCCAGTACTCGGTACGGCGCCACTCGTCATGTTACCAATATTCCTGCTTTCCCAGCTGTGGCTGAAAGTGTCATATCTGTCATGAGGCAGCACAAATTCCAAGTGATCATGTATTGAAAATCCTGTTGTGGTTTGGTTGGAAACATCGGTAGCTATGGCTTGAGAGCACTCCTTGCTTGAGCTACAGTGTGATTTCCCGTGCGCCGCGTTAGTTTGCTGTAAGGCAAAACAGTATCAAAAGCCTTAGTGAAATCACAATCTGTAACATGCATCATCTTCCTCTTAAGTAGTTTAGTTATCTTATCAAAAGGAAATCAGATTCTTTTTTCTAAACAAATCTGTGCTGTCCAGTTGTTGCTTCATTAGCTTCAAGATCAGGGTTACTCAAGCAGACTCTGGTCTAGATACACACTGCAATTAAATTTTGGCTGGGCCTTCCCCAGAGACAAGACACCTGGGATTGCTGTATGGGTTTTCAGACTTCCTGTTGTCTTGTGGAGTTACTGCAGCTGAAGAGTATGTTTTCATATCTTTGTGTTGCAAAATTACCCAGAAAATTTAGGCTGCTTTTGGAAAGGAATAGGAAAAATAGTCATGTTCTAAATGCTGTAATGCAGTTATTGGTGGTTTGTGACTTGTTCTCATGTCTTTCTGTCTGCCTTTCAAAACTAGTGTGAGACTTCATACCATGACTAAGTAGATCTAACAACTAGTTGCTGCTGGAAGGATTAATTGTTGATTATATCCTCTGTGCTTCTCTGGCCCCTTGATGTTCATCTAGCATTTAGCCACTGAAGCAAAAGGTGATTCAGTAAAACTGGCTCACTAAGAGGTCAAACAAGCTTCAGAACCAGGTTGACAGTATGGGAGGAGGGAACAGGATGAACCATTGCAGAAGTAAACAGCAGCTTAATAGCTCAGCTTTATTGTGAAACCTTTGGGTGTTTTATCAAAAACATCTACATTCTGTTTGTCTGACATCATACCTTTCTACAAAAGATCTCTGCAGTTATTTCTCATGGTTCAGTAGTTACTTTAGCAAGTTCTTCCAGGAAATTCGGATCGATTTTGTCATGTTCTGCTGACTTGAATGCATTGAACATGTATAAATATTTAGTATTTTTCTTTTCTAGCCTATACTTCTGACTCCTTGTTAAAAATTAATTGCCATAAATATTTTTCCTAATTAACTTCCTTTTGAAGATATGAGCAAAGACGACATTTAATTTTGCTGTTGTCATCTCTGCCTTTCCAGTTAAATAGTTGACTTAAAGTAACCCTTTTCTCCTTTTATCTAACTACATACAGACTTTTTTGCCGGTTTTGTGTGTCCTCAATCCTCCTTGTTTGAAGTCTAAATGCTGTTCAGCTTACCTGCAGTGATAACTTACTGCTTGGTTATTTTTGTAGGATTTTTTTCAAAACTTTGGTACAGCTAAAAAGTTCCTCTCTTTATTTCCCAATAATGATTTCTTTAGATAACTTGCATTTCTCCTTCACCTTTGTGTCTACTTCAGTCCTTCTGTTACACTTCAGTTATTTCTCTTCCTTGCAAGCTTTTGCTTCTGCTGAAGAGAATGAATCGTTTTTATGTGTTAAATTTGTGATGTTCTTACAATAAGGATATTGCAGATGAACCATTTCAGGAGTGAAAAATACTGCTGAATTGACATTGTAAAGGATTGGGCAGGGAATTAGGGGACCATATTATAATTAAACTTTTTGTGGCTGCAAGGGGGGCTGAAATCTGAAAAATTAGACAAATAATCAACAGTCTGACTTTCTATTTCAAAGTCAGGTATTTTTTTTAATTTACGTCCTTGAGAACAGAAAATGAGCATTCCATGAAGGCAAGCCTCTTTCTGTTTCTAATCAACAAATATTGGTAAAGCTTATGTTCTACTTCGGAAATGCCTTTTCAGTATTTCAGTACATCACCATTCATTTTCCACTGCTGCTTCAAGTATGTGTGTGTTGATTTAGAAATTAATAGTATTTTGTTATTAACAACATTCTGTGGCATTGAGCACTTGCCTACACCTATGTTTAGAATGAATAAACAGCTACTTAGGATGCTTAGTGTTAATGTCTGCAAGCGATTAGCTACACTATCACTACAGCCAGAAGATGGAAGGAAATTAACCTTCTTGTTAGCATTCAGAGATAGATGAGCAATTTGCTGTCCGTGCCTCCGAGTATTTCATCAGAGACTCTACCAGTTGGCTTTCCATCTTAGCTTTCAGATGCTAAACAGTTGAGTAACTCCTTGCTATATCTGTTGGGTAATAACACCTTTGAGTTAAATTTTCATGCAGAAGAATATTTTGAAGATGAATTTGGAAGTGACAATGTGTTTTAAATTTCTACATTTTAAAGCCAGTGTGTTTTAAGTGAAGTGCCAGAGGATGTCTGAAATGGGCGACAACAGTGGTAAAACAAGTTTGGAGTTTGTGTGAGGCTCTTCAGACCTGCATAGCAGTTTTACTCCTTTTTTCAGGACACTTATCTCCTGTTGCCACCTCAAACCTCCCCATTTCTTTAGTTTTTGTCTAGCAAAACACCTTTCAGATGCTTCCCCCTTTGGTCTCTTTTTTGCCTTCATAAGAAAAGCCTGAAGGTATTTTCTTACTCCAGGCATAGTAGCAGGGTTTTTTCCAAATAATTGCTTAGCACCTATTTTTGCTCTGGAATTGTAAGAAAGTTTTCTGTTCACCCTTGGCGTGCTGCTCTGACCTTTTGTCCTCTCTCATAGCCTGCTCTGGAGGGCAGTAATAATCCACCTTTGCCCTTCTCTGCTTTAAGTAATAATAATTTAGTCTCTCCTACCCTGAGGCACAAAAAAAATAATAAAAAAACCTGATGCCTTCTGAGAAGCTAGAGACTGTAATTAGTGTTTATCAGTGTTCCTACAGGTTTTATGCTGCTATTCTAGGATATGCTGTAACTGATTAAATAGGGTATAAGTTGTAATTCTAGAGAGGCTTGGCTTTTTATTTGTTTTTACAGTTAGTGCCCAAGGTGGATTAAGAGTGGTGATTTTTTCCAGTACCCACCTTCAGTTGTGTTAGGGAATTGCAGTGAGACTGCTGCAGAGGAGAAAGTCATTTTTGCTGTGTTTGTAATTTGTGAGTTACTGCAGTAGGAGAGTGGAGAGGAGCCTTGGGGCTGCTGTTATTTTACTCTTGGGACTTTAGATATGTCCCGACAGATGGCAAAAAGGCCAGGGAAGAAGCCTTCTACAGCATGTAGAATGTGCATGAGAAATCCTGTGACACAGATTCTGAAATAATGGCATCGTTGCAAGTGTTCATTGTACTTTCATTTGAGGCCCTTTTCTTTCATACCCTTACTAGATTTTTCTTTTAACGTTTTTCTGGATTCATCTCTGCAGATCTAGTGACACGGCCTGTGTCACTTCATCCCTGGTAGACTTCTACTTGTGGAACCCACAGGGTGGAGGCGGCTTAACTGGTTTTAACACTGCTTTGTGAGCTGTTCTTTCTGCTATGGTTCCCATGGGGGTTTAACGCTCATAGCAATTGCATCACTGAAAATCTTGGTGTAGTCAGTCCCATATTGTTATTTATGTCTCTTTGTGAAAAGCCCTTCATGATTCCAAAAATGGTCTACAGGTGTTCATTGGACAATATTAACTGTGTATGTAGTGCAAGAGAGTGATATGAAAGACTCCAATAAAAACAAAATACAGCAGTTTGTTTCCACCTCCACTGTGCTTGACATTTATCAGCTTGACCTTTGCCTTTCAAAATACAGAGTACAAGATTTTACCTGTCCTGTTGCCTGTACTCTTTGAAAAACAAAATTTTGCCTGCCCTAATCTTTGAGTTAGTATAGTGTTTGTTGTTTTGGTTTTATTTTCTATTTTTTTTTCTTTTTGAAAGGCTATTTCCAGCTTTTAGTTAAGCTGCAAAACAACTGAGGAGATTATATAGAGGACAGGATTATATAGAGAAGACAGACAGATAGGCACTTGAAAGTTTTGGATTTCTTGTTGAGTTCTGCCAGATCCTGTCCTGCCTGCCTTTCTAAATACTGTTAATTTGGGTTGACCCACAGCCAAGAAAAACACCCTAGGTAGAAAACTTTTATTACTCCTCTGATTTAGGGCTTCATACATCTGAACAGCTGGAGCATGAAGTAGTTCAGCTACTTCTCTTACTGTTCACCTCATATACCTCTACATAAAGAGGAAGCCAAGAAGCAGGTGACACTGAGAGGACACTCATCCTTACTGCTAGGCTATCCTTGGGGACAAACTGAGCTTCTTGTGGATTCCTAAGAAAGACATCGTATGTAACTGGGTGTCACTGCAGGCTGTCTGTCAGACTGACGTGCTGACTAGACAAAAAATGAATCCACTAAAAAGGCACAACTTCTTACTGGATCAGGACATCAAGCAGGTTAATCTTGCAGCTGCATAATTGCTAGAGCATATTCCAGGGAAGTGGTAGGAATGTACAGCTGGAAGCAGGGGTGGGGCTGCTGCTTACAGGTGTCTTCTGCCCCATTCCCACTCCCAAATTTACAGCAGATTGAGTATAACATGAAACCCTGTGCTCCTGGTGTTGACACAGACACACTTTGTTATGGTCATTTTCACTCCATTTTCTTGCTCGTAAAATTGAGACAATATCTCTGCAAAGTCCAGGTTCCTGTCCTTTGAATTTTAGTGCTGTTGAATATGTGAAGTGATAATACCTAAAAATTTACATAAGAGTGAAAAGTAGCAGACTAGTAATGGTGTGCTGGTTGGCTTTTTTCCTGGTGCTATTCTATTCTAAAAATGTTAGGCTTTTTTAATCAAAGTGGTCTGCCAGCTCCATAATGAAAAAGAATTTACTATTTTTTAAATTAGTTTTAAATCTGCTGAGTTAACTAGTGGTAGAAACCCAGTCTGCATTGATCATAGGGAAGACTGTATCTTTAATTTACCTGCAGTGGCAATCAGTTGCTTGTGTAGGTCTTAATGAGCACAGTGGTTACCTTTTGAAAGCAGAATACATAGGAGTGACCTATCTAAAATGTTACTTGTGATGGATGATATGTGAGAAGGAAGAAAAACTGTGTTAAATATTTTTTAGATTCCAGACTGAAGTTTTAGGGTTAGTGGTTGTTCAGGAGTTACAGGTGCTGATGGGGAAACCCTCATTTGAAATAAAGCAGTTTGTGAATTTGTAGCCACTTTTAACTTCTTTAACCTTTAATAATTATTCCATTTTAAATTTGTGAAATCTTTGGGCAGAGTGGAAAAATCAACTTTCCCTGTCATGTTCTCTTTCCTCATATTTTTGTTGTTTTCCAACTTGTAGTTGGGAGTAGAGAGATACTTCTAAATGGGAAAGTCAGCACATAGCAGCGTACTACTTTTTCTTCATTCCTGTTTGCTATTTTCTCTTTGCTTGTTAATAGTATGCTTGAATATTTTTAAGGAAGAGGCAAATCTTTCCACTTATTGAATATATTTTTGGCATAGATATTGTGAAATAACTGTTCCAATTTACTAACTGTAAGCTAACATTTCTGGAAAATTAATTTTCTTCTAGGAAAACGTTTTTCCATATTGGCACCATATGTAAAGTACTTCCAGAAACCAAGTAATACTGTGTTTTGTTCAGTGTTTTAATTAGCAGTCTTGAGCTTTCTTACTTATTTGCAACATTTTGGATAGAAATATCTCTGTCTTCATCTGATGGAAAGTTTCTTTTTTTTCGTGAAAGCACTAAAGCCACAAAGGAGATGCAGGAATTGAATGCAGATTTACCTTCTGTTGAGCATCATGAGCATGAAGTGCTGTATAAATAGTAATTACTGTTAATCTTGCTGGTATTGTCATCGTGTTCTTGAAGTGCAAAAATGTAATAATAGCTTACAGTAAGGAAGAGTGTTTGTTTGCTACATCTCTGTACACTCATCTTGACCATGTTAAAGGCTCTGTTGTAGTCCAGTGGAGTTGGGCACTCACCTAAGTCTGGTATATGATTGTCTGATCTACAAAGATTTTTCAAGCATAGCTATTCTTTAACTGTGTAATTTGATGGACACATCTTTTTTTAAACCTCAAGTGATTTCATATTCAGAATTACTACTTTTTCCTTGCAAAGGAAGGATGGAATTACCTGATCTTTAGTCAATGGCAGAAGGCTTCTAAGATATGCTTCTTAATAATCCTAATACTAGTTTACACATTGCTTTCAACCCTGATGAAAAATTGGTATTTCTGAATTTTATTTCAGTCTTGATTTTTAGGTATTTCATATTGCTGAGCCCCTAAATTGACCAGTTAGGTATGAAGAACTCTAGAGGAAAACAGCAATCCTAGGTTACTGTGTCTATCCAGTTGTCATGCTGATACTTGGAATAGATTTGGTACATTCTGTGACCCTGTGTTTTACTTTACTGCTGGCATCACAGTGGTCCTTGGATTATTGATGTGCCTTCTCCAGTTTATATAAAATAAAGTCGATATGTGCTGATGTGGTTTTTGTTTGTTTTGTTTTTTTTAACAAACAAATAAAGTTAATATTGAGTTCAGCAGCTCCTGGCTACTTCCAGAGTATGGCTGCATCAGCCCAAGGTCTGTGAAGTGTTTCACACAGAATTTGCAATGTGATTGACTGTTGCTTGGCCTGTTGCTCAGGCTGTTTGGATTATGTATAATTCTTATATTTTGTGAGGCTTCAGGAGGCACCACAACTGTTTCTCTTGTGGTAGTGCTCCTCAATTCCAGTTTGCATTTCAAGTACCAGACCAGTTGTGCTGTAACTTACAGTTGTTTAATGTCTTCAAAAGTCCAGAAAGCTCCCAGGTATCTCTAACACCTGGTGGTGTGTTGTAAGCCTGCTCGGGGATCACACATGCATTGTGCTTTATATTTTTGACCAGTCAGCAAATATCCTTAATACAACCCATTTCCTCCCCCTTGCCTCTCTTGGGGTTCTCTGTCCAAGTTTGGAGGCAGTGATTTTCTTTCTGCACTACTCCTGCACTAGTTTTCCCCGTGCAAAGCTGGTGAAAAGTGGACCTTGGAGTAGAGCAGCTGCTGTCTCTTAATAGTCTTGGTCCTCCAACATAAGAGTTCATCTGTCCTGGTAATGAAATTACAGATCTGTCAGAGTGACTTTGTTGCTAGGCTACCTGCCCTCTGAAAAGCCAGTTGTCCTCAGCTTCAACTGACCTTTTTAATGCACCAATTGCTGATTCAAGTGCAGTCATCAAACTTCAGTACCATCTCTGTAGTTCATAAGGTCTTGAATATCTGCTGGAAACCTCAGTATCAGAGGTGAATATGCAAGTGTTTCATATTATAGTGGCTTCTATAACATTTATAACAGGAATTCTAAAACTACTTGCACAAATTGATTCTTTCTTTCTTCCAGATTTGTGAACAATAGGTAGGTTCAACAGAAGTTTGAGTCCTGAAACATTTTGAGTCAGGAGGATGAGATGTTATCTTGTGTCAAAACAAATTTTGTGATTTCCTCCTTCTCCCTCTCCCCCCTCCCCCCCCCAACAGCAAAATAAAGTTTTGTCTGACCTTCCTGTTACACGCTGCAGCACCCTTGAATATGTTTTTACATCAATCAAAATGCCAAGAATTTGGGAGTGAGTGGGATTCTTGGGGAAGAGGGTCTTTGGGGGCTGACTTCAGGTATTGTAGATCCTTATGGGTAGAATGGGCAATTTTCAGACAGTCCTTAATCAAGAGAAACGCTACATTAGAAACCAATCTTCACCATTACTGAGGTCTGAATCTCAATGGCTGGAGGTGAGGGAGGTTACCCTGGAGACATACTTCTGCACCCACCTCCCTAGCTTGTTCAGGCTTCTGCTTTTCAGTGTGGAAAGTCTCTGCCTGTAGTTTCATCTAGTACCACTCTGTATATTGCATTCTCTGAGCTTTGTTGTAGGATAGAAATGGTCTTCAGGGCCAAGGTCTTCCCCTGTTTGTGATATGTACGTAACGATACACACCTCAAATCCTAACACAGTGCATCACAAACGTAAGGATTTTTTCTGACCTGTCAGTAGTTGGTCTAAAAGATACTGGGGAAAAAAACCCCCTAACTTTGCCCCATTTTCTGTCTCTGCTGAGACTAAGTAAATGTTTTTTTCCATAATGGCAGTAATTTTGCTTGTATGTACAGCTGACTTGGAGTTGCGTAAGTACTTGGCAGATGTCCCGTGTGTTTTGGTTGCATTGCTGGTGGTTGCCGGGAAGTGGCAATGCAATGTCAGAATGAGTAAGTGCATTTGTTTTTTTAAATGATAGAAGTCTTAAATATCTCAATTTATGGTTACTTTTGATGAATGTAAGTATTATGTATGAGCATATATGTCTCAGATTCCCATTTTCAGTGAAACCCTTAGATTCCAGAATCTTTGTAAACTAAACCGCTTCTAAATACTGCAGTGGCGCCTTTTCTGAATTAAATTAAAATACTCTTATTTTTAGAGTGTTTGCTCTTCTACACTGCTGTAGGCTGTGATTCTTGAGTTGCATGTGGACTAAAACATAAGAATGGAAAAAATACTCCATTTCTATATTCACCAAAGGAAAATGCAGTTTTAAAGCTTATTGCTAACAGTGACTGTAGGCATGCAAAAGTGACACTGCTGTGTTACCTAGAACTTCGTGCTGTCTTGATTTGTTGGTTCTCGGTCCATTGGAAACCTTTTCTAACAGCTAGTATAGTTTGAATTCACTTGGTAGGACTCAGTGTTCCTCGTGGATAATATGTCCCTAAAGGGAGACTCAGGGGCCTGTGATAATGGCTTCTTAGTACGGACTAAAGTGTAGATCTGGGAAAGTGGCTAAGCCTTCCCGTTACCTGCTGGGCTGGGGAGATTGCGTTGATTTCTACCAGGAAATCTTTCTACATTTGTTTATCTCAAGGTTTCACAAGACTGGTTTATGTTCCTTAAATACAACTTTGATTTTATTGTCTTCTTAAAGCTAATGCTGTAACTGCGTTGCTCAAGGATGATCTTTCTTTAAAAAGTCTCCATGCTACTTTGCTATTTTCTTAAGCTTTGTTAATTCATGTGGAATGCGATTTACTTAATCAGACAAGTCTGAATGCAACTAACACTTTACAATGTGCATTATTGCTTATACTATGCTTTGTCAAACTTCTGTAATTATCATTGGTTCCTTGTAACAATTTATGACTTTACTTTTTTTCTTCAAGAGGCTG
Source organism: Aegotheles bennettii (assembly GCA_013398125.1). Classification (NCBI taxonomy): domain Eukaryota; kingdom Metazoa; phylum Chordata; class Aves; order Caprimulgiformes; family Aegothelidae; genus Aegotheles; species Aegotheles bennettii. The sequence goes on from VZRW01002841.1 coordinate 612,532, forward strand.
AGATGGGAAATGCAGTTACATAATTGCCTATGGAAATCAGAGAACTGTGCAATTAATTCCCTTAGTTTACTTAAACCTCATTCATTGAGAATGACCTTGTTGTAAAACTGTTCTGATAACTTATTTTGTGAGTTAACAGAATTCAGGTGTGAACAGCTTACTGTTTTAATGAGCTGCAAGAGGAAACATACACATGAAGCAATTGTGCATAGTGAGGTTTTAAAAGTATTTTTTTTAAAGGTTTTATGTAGAATCTGTGTCAGTTCCTGTTAACAAATAAAAATCAAATGGCAAGTCAGTCATAAAGGTTGAAATAATGATGAATTCTGTGAATAATTTCAAAAGCCATATTAATAGGGATATTATATGAATCTTTGTTATTCTGTTTTATTCAAATGCCAATAATAATTCTGCCCACTTCTGGGAGAAGTTGTATGAAATGATGTCTTACTGCACCAATTAGATAAATTATGGGAAACTTATTATCAAATAGAATCACAGAATGGTTTGTGTTGGAAGGGACCTTGAAGATCATCTAGTTCCAGCCCCCCTGCCATGGGCAGGGACACCTCCCACTAGACCACGTTGCTCAAAGTCACATCTAACCTGGCCTTGAACCAACCTGGCCTGCTAGGGAGGGGGCGGCCATGGCTTCTCTGGGCAAACTCTGCCAGTGTCTCACCACCCACACAGTAAAGGATTTCTTCCTAATATCCAGTCTAAATATGCCCTCTTTCAGCTTAAAACTGTTCTCCCTTGTCTTGTCACTCCCTTGTCTTGTCACTTGTCACTGCCCTTGTAAAAAGTCCTTCTCCAGCTTTCCTGTAGCCCCTTCAAGTACTGGAAGGCTGCTATGAGGTCTCCCCAGAGCCTTCTCTTCTGCAGGGTGAACAACCCCAACTCTCTCAGCCTGTCTTCATAGGAGAGGTGCTCTAGCCCTCTGATCAATTTTGTGGCCCTCCTCTGGACTCGCTCCATGTCCTCCTTATGTTGGGGACTTCAGAACTGGACACAGTACTGCAGGTGGCATCTCACAAGAGTAGAGCAGAGGGGGGAGAATCACCTCCCTTGACCTCCTGGTCACAGTGCTTTTGATGAAGCCCAGGATGCTGTTGGCTTTCTGGGCTGCAAGTGCACATTGATGGCTCGTGTTGAGTTTTTTGTTAACCAACAACCCCAAGTCCTTCTCAGGAGAATAGAAGACTAGTTTATGTATCTTACCTATGCACTTGAATCTCTGGTTTTTTTTCTTTTTCATCTGTTGTGCTTGAAAATCAGAATTAAAAGCATTAATTACTTCAGGTTTTTATCTCTTTGAAGTGTATTGCTCAAATTGCAAATTCAGTAATTTTTTTCTTTTGCCTGTTTTCTTTATAAAACTGAAGGTTTTCAGCTTTTCTGTTACAAGTAATAGAAACAGTGAACAACAGGAGCCTAATACTTGTTCTAAGGATTTAACTTGACCTTGATATGATTTTCATTGGTTTTTTTTTTAACGAGCTTTCCTTTCTTCTAGCTTTCCAAGACCAACTTCTCCAACAACAATGATTTTCGGGCTCTTCTGCAGTCTCTTTATGCCACATTCAAGGAATTTAAAATGCATGAGCAGATTGAAAATGAGTGTATCATTGGTTTACTTCAGCAACGTAGCCGGACAGTGTACAACGTGCACTCAGACAACAAACTCTCAGAGATGCTTAGCCTCTTTGAGAAAGGGTTAAAGAACGTAAAGGTAAGTAGACTATAAGAAGGACTTGTGTCCTAAGGAAAACATGCTGTGATTATGCATGTTTGCCTCAAATTTTCTTATACTCTCTACAAATAAACTAAGGAGGAAGAAGAAATGTTTATGTTTTTTTGATACAATCATGAAAACTTTACATTCTGAAACACAATTTCTTTTGCCATTCATCACAGTTGCTAAATTTCTAGTAAAAATTCTTTTCAGAGATGTATTCTGTGACAGAAGTCCATCACTGCATAATTGGAGTTGTTTTGGAGAGACAACATGGATTTTTCAGATATGAATACTGCTCTGCTAGTTGGTCAAAACATTTTCTGACTATAGAAATCATGTTTTGTATTAATTTGTTAGGAAACCCGGAGTATCCTTTTTTGTGGCACATAGCATTATATTTTTGTCACAAATGGAGATGATTACCGGATTAAAAAAAAAGAAGCATTGTTTTATTCTGTTAGTGAGTCATGTACTCCTTCCAGTAATCTGTTACTAATGCTGTTAATGTTCCAGTCCTCAAGAAACTGTAAATGTTATTTATCCAGCTGGCTTTTTCACAACTTAAAGTTGTTAAATTCTTCTCCAGTAGAATCCTACTTGAATTCTGCAGTGTCTTCCCTCTGGGGGTCCCAACTCAACTCCCCCTTCCTGAGAAGTACAGTCTCTAGTAACAATTTGACAGCCCGTATTACTTTTCTAGTAGACATGGTCCATATTTTCTGTAAGAAAAATACTAAATATGCAGTTGATTGATTCAATTTTACTGTCTAAGGCTGGGAATCCTGCAAATATTTTTTTCCCTGTGCATATCAAACCTTAAAATTTGTCTTTAGTTCTTTCTATTAATGAAATGGAAAATGAAGGAAAGCGAAGGAGAGGGGAAAATTAATGCGTGACTTTGTATTACGCCTTCTCTGATAGGATGCTAGTGTTATTCTGTTACTTGACTTTTTAAGTGTGGAAAAAAGATTTCTCTAGCTCGCTTTAGATACATTAACTGTTTAACTTCAGGGTGTGGTTAGTTTAAACTGATGGCTCTAAGCTTTTTTCTGTTATAGTCAGCGTTTCTTGATGTTTTAGAAGTTTGAAAACAAAAACTTACAACATTTACTGTAAGAGCTATGAGGAACTTCAGTATGTTGCAATTACTGAGTGAACTTCAGAACCAGCTTCCTATTACTTATAAAGAACAAACAAATTGATAGGTGAGGTCGGTCTAACATTTAAAAGTCAGTTACTTTAAATAAAAGTTCATTTCCAAAGAAATGTACAGAGCATGTGCAATTGTAAATTCTGATTATAATTTGGAAGCTAGAATTGTGGAATTACTCATGTAAAATGTATCCAGGTAAAAGGTGAAGTGGTACTTCTGTATCCTTTAGTAATTCTTATACAAAACATACTTAGTTTAGTCTGTTACAACTTTGAACTTTGGGTGAGACTGTGGATTGGCAAACTGAAGTCTTTGCTCTAAAGTAAAAATGTGATTAGACAAATGAATTAATATTTAGTAACAAAATAAATTGGAATCGGTCACGAAGGGAGTATTATGTTCTGCCTCGTAACAGACCAGTGCAGACTGTCAGCTCGTCATGAAACTTTGTAAGTGAACTCATTCTTACCACGAAGTAGAGCAAATATGCTGCATGCAAGGGGAAGACATAATGGGCTTTACTTTGAAGCACTGGTTAGTTTAACAGTTGAACCCTTGAATGAATGGACAAGATTAGATAATAGTTGAATCTTTACTTTCTTCTCAGAATGAATATGAGCAGCTAAATTATGCAAAACAACTGAAGGAGAGATTGGAAGCCTTTACCAGGGATTTCCTTCCTCATATGAAAGAGGAAGAGGAGGTAGGTAAAAATTGTCCTTGGATATTACACTAATCTTCACTGGCGTTTGGGAGGACTGAACAGAGACAAAGGGCTTAGAGGTTCAGTTTTTTTGCATTTCTCTGTTTTTATTACTATGCCAGTTTGTATTCAGGACTGTGGTGCAGTTCTGTGCTCTGACTGCAAAGTGACACATTCTGAATCTGTGAATATATTGAAAATTTATGATGAAATCCTGGTCCTTTACAAAATTCATAATAAATCCCAGCCTCAGTGGACTTTTATTTGCAGCAGGTAGTTATTTAAGGGGATGTGTAACAAAACTTAAGGGAAAAAGAGAAGTCCTGTAAACCAGTGCTTTATGACTCACAGCGACACTCCCAGCCAGCCTCTGACCTATATTTGAAACATAGACTAGTACTGCCAGTCTGATGATTTATGGGTATCCAAAAACTGGGAAGCATCTTCTGGAGAGAATAGATCTTCCGAAGTCTGTCCAAGAGAAGTCTTTTCTCATGTTTTTCATCCTTGCCACTTTGCCTTCTGTGTGAGTACCTCAATAAGTTACATAGTTTAAGCAACTTTAATCGCTTCCCTTTTCTGTTGGAGAAAACAGTTAAACAGCTTGCCTGAGACTGTGCAGTGATCCATTGGCAAACAGAGGACTCAACTCAAAACTTCCATGGTCCTCTCCTTATGTTCACTTAATGTATGATGTGTTTTACTTGGAGAGAATTTGAAACAGGAAATTCTGTGTTGATAGGTCTGTGTAGCGTTATGAACTATCTTTGTCAGCACCAGACCTTTTTTTTTCCCTTGTTCCTTTGCTTTAGGTTTTTCAGCCAATGTTGATGGAATACTTTACTTATGAAGAATTGAAAGATATTAAGAAGAAAGTAATTGCACAGCACTGCTCACAGAAGGAGGCTGCAGATTTTAGAGGTCTTAGTAAGTGGACTCAAGCAGAAGAACTTCAGAAGGTCTTTAAGTATTCTGTGGATGAGAAGACAGATCAAGGTGAAGCATCTAATTAAAGTAGTTTCCAAACTGCAATTTTTATCTAAAATGCCACACCAGTGACATACCTAAAGTTATGTACTGGCAACTAAAACAGTTTTTATAACGTGGGACTTTCTTCAAGCTGGTTTGGAAACTTCAGGAATTTTACTGTTCGTTGTAGGCTTCTTGGCCGGTAGTGATGTAGCTAGTACTTCACTGTTTACCTATTACCAACGTTTTTCCTCTCTCCTCTCACATGGTAATATTTGATATAATAAACAGGTAGAAATTATAATTAACTTCTAATATCATATTTCCATTGAAATGGTGTTTTCTGTTTGCAGAGCCTGCATTTAATTCTTGGTTTTCCAGACTGCTTTGTAGGCTCTTTTGTTGATGATTTAATAACACATAATAGTTAGCCAACCAACAATATGTCAAATTTACGTTGTTTACTTTTGAATCTTCTTTACGAGAAGAAACCCGATCCTTGCCTCATGGTAAATTCTTGCGTACTTCGTGTCCTAACTTTAAAAGTAAATCCCTACTGATTTGTGGAACCTGCTATTTCAAAGGACTCCTGGAAACTATTTTAGAAATACATTTTTCTCAAGTAAATTTTGTCCTTAAACAATGCATTAAAAATTCTTTTAAGATAGCAAAAAAACCTCCAAAAACAACCAACCAAAGCCCTGAATTTGTTATTTTATATAGTTTGCAGCTCTCTTTGTACTAGTGTAATAAGGGAGAGCTATTGGCGATGGTTCCTACTGCTGTCCTTTGGAGTATTAATTACAATCATCAAATTTTAGTCTCTAAAACCAAGTACTCGGGATTACCATTGCAACTTGAATGGCTTGTCACCATTCAGAAGTTAAAACTAATTGTCTATGCTTGCGGTTAAAGCTAGAAATAAAATATGAGACAGCTGCAAAGAGTTAAACATGGAGTTCTTGCTGTGTCCCAGTCAAGAGGTTGAGTGCTTTCAGTGAGAGTCATCCCAGCTGGTAGATTCTGTGTGCTAGTACTGTTTTCTGGGAATGTGGCAAAGCAGGTATATATATTATCTGTGATATAAAGCATTTTTTTAGAGCATTTCACTTATAGCAGATACTGCTTTCATCTTGCTGTGGTTGGGTAGCAGCAGTTTACTTTTGTTCAGGGCTTTTTTGGATTCCTGGGGATCAGGGTTGGAAAAAAATAGCCAGTTGAGAAACTGGCAAACAGAAAACTGAGCTGATTTTTTGTGTGTGTTTAAGGTGGTATTAGTGTGAAAGCATTTTAAAGCCAAAGCAATAACTTTTCCCCCCCCCAACTCTTTTACTAAACAATTGTTTAATTTGTTTTTCAGACACAATTTTTTCATTGCCCGAGTCAGAATGTGAGTTCCACTATTATCTAGAGCTATGAGGACATGCTTCACTTAACATGCGCTTTCTGTGTTTCAGAAACTGAAGTAACAGGGCACACCACAAATATTACTAATCTTCCTCCTGAAGTAATGCTGACCATTTTCAGTTACCTTAACCCGCAAGAGTTATGTCAGTGTAGTCAAGTAAGCATTGAATGGTCACAGTTGGCTAAAACTGGATGTCTCTGGAAACATCTTTACCCTGTTCGCTGGGCCAGAGGTAAGTTAAACTTAGTTCTTCCTTTGAAAACATGTTATCAGAATTTCTGAGTATAGAAGAGAACGTTTTAGTGTAGACTGTCATGTACAATGAACCTGGCAGCTGAGAATGCTGGAAGGGTGTACGCTTCTGGCAAGGATGGTGCCCTGAAACTAGTGGCTTAAAATGTTTAAAATGCCCAAAACCTACCTTCATCTTGTAGAATTAAACTAAAAGTTGTCTTGGTTGTAACTCATTAGCAGCTCTTGTATACAAACTCTTAATTGGTTTTACTGAGGTTTGCTTGTATGAATGCTAATAAATATATTTACTAATATAACATCTTAAATTATGATTTAAGAATCAAAGAGGTTTTGCATTATAAATGCTGTTGATACACCTATATGGGTAATATTTTTATTTCATTAGGTTGCTGGGCTGAGATAAAATACATATATTTTAGTTAGTTCCTGAGTAGTATGTTCTCCCCTGAGAAGTCTGGCTTGTGATTCAGACCTGACTGCAGAATGGAAGTTTAAAATAAACAGAGCTAACATTTTCTCACCATCTATTCTTACTTTTCATAGTCAAACTTTAAAGAAAACGGTATGAATGTTAGTTTTAGTATTGATTCTTTAAATATCTTACTTTAATAACTTCTACTGCAGTAAGGACTAAGTGGTTTGTTATAACTTCTGTTCCTTGAGCTTTCCTGTTAATTAAAATTCCCTATTGAGAAGTGTAGCCTTCTCAAGAAGTACCTGTTCAAATAGACAAAGTACCCTGTATTCCAGCGGGGCAAGTTACAAGTCATCAGAGTATATTTGTAGCTTTGTATATTTGTGTTTGTGAATATTTATCTGAGTATTAAACAATAACTGTAATATAGCATTGCAGGCTTCACAATTGTTGCCGTGTCAGTGTAGTTGAGTAAAAAGGAGACAATTGATGCCGTTTCATAAGCTGTATTTTCTGTGCCTTCCTAAGGTTTTAAGAGAAAAGCGATCAAATATAGAACTTGAATTTTAAGATACATAGAAGCTAGAAAGAAGTTTCTTTCTGTATCTTTATGGCTTCTAAAATCTGTATGAGGCAGAGAGGAGTTAAATTGAATTGATTGAAGTCTGAATTAATTTTTTTGGTTGGATAAGTCTTGCTGAAAATAAGAGGTTAGTCCCTGAGCTGCAAAAGACTGAGTGGAGAGGAGAGGTTTCAGAGCAAATTGTTAAATTTTCATTTTCATCTAAAACCTAGTTGTCTTGATAATTCAGTGCTATGCAGAAAACATAATTGGCAGCTGCTTAAAATGACTTATTCCTAAACCTGTTTTTGGCACAGCAGGAAGCTAGTCTCATGATGTACTGTCTATGCTACTACAGTTGTTTGTGCAGGAGTGCTCCAAACTAGGTGGAAGCTTCTCAAATAGGATTTACTGCCAGAGGAGAAAAAAAGAACATAAAACTACAGGCTTAGTTAATTTTTTTTATTTTTTTTTCTTCTAATACAGAGAGTGCTGCTGAGGCTTTTTATGTATTACAAAGATGAGTTAAAGGAGCAATGTTACTGAAACCTTTTGTTTCCCAGTTGGTTGACAGTCATTTAGGATTTAATTGTCACTGTGTTGCTCATACAAGAAACCTTGTTCCTTTAGATACCACTCAACAGGGGTTGCCCTTGCTTTGGACATAGTAGGATCCCCCACTAGTAGATGGTAGGATAAGCTGTTTCTGTTCTAAGTGTTTTTCCTGAGGGAGGCAGCAGACCTGCATATACCAAGCCCAACACTACAGTATACCCAAACTACAAGTAAATTATGCCTGAGCAGTAACCCTCGGGGAGAGAGGGACCCTACCAGCTAAAAGAATGGAGCTGTGGCTTATACTTATATTCATCCAAATGTTATAAAAAATAATTGTCTATTGATTTGAGTCATATGTATAATCGAGTATTGTGTGGCTATTTTAAGTAGGCTACTTCTGGAACTTGAGTTTCTTGATCCTGGAGTTGTCATGTGCAATTACCAAAACAGGCTAATAAAATACATCTTGGTTGACTGTAAATTTGTGAGATTCCAGAGGAAAACAGAAATGTCTTAAACCAGATGTTATACTAAAAGTTGATGGTTAATTTATCTGCCAGAAAGAACTTCAGCACCTACACGGTTCAAATATTCCAGAATTGTTGGTTATTTTTGCAGTCATACTGGTCCCTAGTAAGAAAATAAGGACAACAGGAATGTCTCAGAATAGCATAATAGGCTGTGAGTTCTGTAACAGTACTGAAACTGTTCCAGGAATATTTTGTAGCTCTAAAATACAGATCAAACAACAATTATGTAAAGATTCAACCTTAGTTGAGATGAATGCAAAATTCATTTATATCTTTAGGTCAGGTCACAGTATACTGAGAGGTTATTGCTATTTTCTGTGGTGATGAGAAGTTTGTCTTAACTTTATTTTTTCTTCTTTCTTTTTCCTTTTTCCTTTTTTCCTTTCCTTCTTTTTGGGGGCTGGGGGCGTGAGTAGGTGATTGGTATAGTGGTCCTGCAGCAGATCTTGAGACAGAACCTGATGAGGAATGGGTGAAAAATAGAAAAGATGAAAGTCGTGCTTTCCAGGAATGGGATGAAGATGCTGACATAGATGAATCTGGTGGGTAAACTCTGATTTTGGTGAGGTTTTTTTTGTCCTGAAGATGACATAGCTACAAGAAATAAATGTATAAAATGGAGTCTTTTCTGTAAAAGCAGTTTAAAATACAGATTTTATCATAATTGATACCATTAAAATAATGACAAGTGCAATACTACCTATGCTCTGTCTAGATTAAATGCTTACTAAGCCAAGTAGACTGATACAGTAAAAAAGAACCTTGGAAGTTTTGTCTAGTGACTACTTAGGGTTCCTGAAAGGAGTGCTCTTTTTCTTCATCTCATCATGACTCCCAGCTGGACTAAAAAAAAAGGAAAATGGGGGGAAAGGTGAGGGAGAAGCAGGTTTTAATGAGCTGAATTAATTCATTTAGGAGAGAAAAACATGAGTGCAGGTAGAAGAAGAGTTATGGAGATGTGTCTGAAGTTCGAAGGAGGTAAAAGATAGGACTTGTTGCTTCAGGAAGTTTGAATTAATCGTCTTGCATCCTAATGCACAGATTTAAAATCTGTGTTAAACTGTTATATTATAGGGTGTGGAATGCCCTGTCAGACAGAATTTCAATGTATAAAGCCAGTTGGTGGAAACAGCTGCCCTGCACAGCCTGAGAAGTGCATAATCTGTAGTAAATATTTCTCCAAGTCCTTTAATGATCATTTTCTGTTCAGACTTGCTGTTTTTACTTGCTGTTGGAATTAAACTCTTACGGACTGTCAAAGACAAGCAGGTGGTTTTTAAAGATGAGACAAGTAGTATGTTGAGCTAGAATTCAACAAAATTTTGATATAAAGTACTTTCTGAAACTTATGCCTTGTTGAGCTTCCTTTAGTTTCCTGATAACTTCTTTGATATAAGATGGCAATGTGAATTCCAAATGACTCAAAGCGTGTTTTAAGTCTTCTTTCTTTTTGCTTTTGTTTTGCAGAGGAAGCAGCTGAAGATTCACTTGCCATTAATATAGCACAAATGGAAAAACGTTTACTTCATGGCTTAATTCATAATGTCCTCCCGCATGTAGGCTCCTCAGTGAAGACGTTAGTATTGGCCTACAGTTCTGCAGTGTCTAGCAAAATGGTATGTAATTTGAAACTGGCATTTAATAATTGTGGCTATGCAGCCTCTAATTAATAACTGATGTGCCTGAGTTTAAAACACTTGGGTAGTGAAAATGAGTTGCAATTCAAGAGAATGTTGATTTGTATTTTGTCTCTTAACACTGTGTGCAGCCTTACTGGCTTGTGTCTTTACTGATTGTTTTCCTTTCCTTTTCCAGGTTAGACAGATCTTGGAGCTTTGCCCCAACCTGGAATATTTGGATCTCACTCAAACTGATATTTCAGACTCCGCGTTTGAAAGGTTAGATAATTGTTGTTTCTTTTTTTAAAAAAAATATTAAAATCCAGCTTTTTTGGGGGGGAAAAACATTCAAACATGTCTTAGTCTATTGCCAATAAAGAGAGAAATAGAGAAATAACATTTCAGATTTTCACATAACGAAGAACTAAACCAGAGTAACAGATCAATGAAATGGCAAGTGCAGCACGCAACTTTTCGTGATGGCCATTTAAAATGCTCTGTCTTCTCTACCGGTTATGTATTAACTATTAATGTGTAGCTATCCATAACAAAAATTGTGTTTTGTTCTAGTATTAAAAACTTGAAATTGTCCCTAGATTTTGCAGTCACTCAAGTTACAGTAGTTCTTGGTTCAGTTTAGCTGGCAGTGTTTGGAATACTGCTAGTCAAGACACTGATCGAATGGTGGGCAAAGCTCTTAAGGCTTAACTGGACTTCTGAGTTTTACTGAAGCCTGCAGAAATTTCATTCATGTCAGTGGGATGGTGCATGGATGCAGAGCCTGAACCAATAGGGTTTGTTGTGAGATGGAAACTCAGTGGCTGTTTCAGCATTCAACACTTTCATCATACAGTGCTTTCAAGTTTTATATGTTAACACTAAATACGTTACCAGCTTGGATGCTAGTAACAACACTGAGCTTGCACAATGTGTTTTAGTTGAAATCAAAGCCTTATAAAATTTCTGTGTCTCAGATATCAATCTTTGTGAGCTTTTGCCTGTCTCTAGTGAAACTTATATTATTTGCAGCTCCTCATATATTTCCAACATCCTAATTTTTAACTCAAAAAATGAAATTGGCTAGCTGCAGATACAAGTAATCATTTATGGAAAGTAAGTGATAGTTAACATTAACCATGGATAGGTAAAGGTCACTTGAATCAACTATATACTTTTGTAACTAACAGTATAACAATATTACTGTAGATTAAATTTCTGTTGAAAAAGATAAGGCTGAAGGGGTAAGATTTTGTTAATATGAAAAGGTCTGATTTCATTACCATCTCTAATCCTGATCACTTTTATGGAATAATTGATACTATAAAGAGAATGTGTTTCAGGGATCCAGCTATTCTCTTTGAAGGATATGGGAAATGACAGGAGAACATAAGATCTAACAGCCAAGCTTGACAGAACTCAAATACTATAAATTGCAACTAGTAATACACAGTTCAAAGTATTTTAAAGCTTAGATTATTTTTTTTTTTGAGGAGTGAAATTTACTAGTTCAGTAAGTTAATTTTGTGTTTAGCCTTCTGAGAAGTTAACTGTGATGTCTGGTAACTTAGATGGCTCTTGGTAACTCCACTGGTATACAACAGAAGTGGGGTTTTTTAAATTGTTGTCACATATGTATTTGGTATTTGCAGCTTGATCTACTATTTAAAAATTGGTTCAATGTGTGGCAAATTTGGATTTCTTTTAAGTCTCATTACACATGGAAAAATACAGGTTGTTACTGATTCATGATTAATTTCACATTTCTTTAGGCATAATTTTTCTAGGCAGATACAGAGCTCTTTGAGTATCAAATCTAGCCTGTTTGGGGTATTTTCTTTAAATATTCTGTGAGTTAATATAAGTATTTTACTTATTAAATGTTCTTTTGTATACTTAGCCTTAACACCTGATTCTGAACAAAACCCCAAAAAAATCTCCAGAAGCCACCAACCAACCAAACCACTTTTTTCTTTTTTCAGTTGGTCTTCAGTTGGTTTTTGTCAAAATCTCCGCCACCTTGATCTATCTGGATGTGAAAAAATCACAGATGTGGCTATAGAGAGGATTTCCAGAGCACTGGGTATCATATCCACACACCAGACCAGAGGTATTCTGAAAAGCTGCAGAAACAGGAACGCTAAGACTTTGTGGAAAAACAGAGAGATTACTCTGCAGCCCAACAAGAAGTATAATTGTTTGCATGAAATCAACAATGAAAACCTCATTGAGGCAGGAGATAATGAGCAGCATTGGACTAAACCTGACAGCTCGGAAAACTTCAATTCTGCATATGTGTGGATGCTAGATGCAGATGATTTGGCTGACATTGAAGATGCTGCGGAGTGGAGACACAGAAACGTTGAAGGATTTTGTCTTACGGAGCCAACATCCCATATTCATTGTTCTGCATCTTGCTACGGTAGAGGCATTTATGGATTAAGGACTAGAGGGTGGCAGCAGCATTGTGCTTCTACTGACTTAATTTACTGCGGTCACTCGTTTTGTTGTGCTGGGACAGCACTAAGAACTATTCAAGCACTTCCAGAGTCCTCTGCACTGTGTAAAAAACCAACAAGGACTAAGCAGTCAGAGAAAAAAGACTCTCTGTACTCTGGGAGTGAAAAAACAGATGAAGAGACTGCACGAGTTCTTCAGTTTCTCAGTCTGTCTGGATGTTACCAGATCACAGACCGTGCTCTCAGGTGAGGAGGCATTTTTGAGCTTTTGTGCTGTAGTATGTTTTTCTAATTGTGTTTGCTGGGTCATTCTGGAGTGTGAATGTCTAGTTTCGGTAGAAACATTTTTCTTGAAGTAGTTCTGGTAAGTTTGAAGTGGTCTTTGCATCTTAAAACATTTCTAATACTAGACTTAAAGTTTGTACAGCTTTTCCTTTAAGGATTTAAAAAAAAAATCTTTTATATGTATCCTCTGAAGTCAAGTATTTATGTGAGTTTGTTGTTCTAGGCAGTATTAATGCTTTTAAATTTGATCTTTAGTGATTTGTTGTTAGGAAGTTGTGTTGGTTCACTAATTTTTTTATTATGACTGTCAATATGCCTAAAACTTTATAATGGAGTAAGATGTCATTTAAACTGTCTGGATAATGGCATAGTTTATGGACAGGCTGGATCGATGGACCGAGGCCAATTGCGTGAGGTTCAACAAGGCTCAATGCCGGGTCCTGCACTTGGGTCACAACAAACCCATGCAATGCTTAGACTTTGGGAAGAGCAGCTGGAAAGCTGCCTGGCAGAAAGGACCTGGAGGTGCTGATCAACAGCTGGCTGAATACGAGCCAGCAGTGTGTCCAGGTGGCCAAGAAGGCCAATGGCATCCTGGCCTGTATCAGAAACAGTGTGGCCAGCAGGAGTAGGGAAGTGATTGGCCCCTTGTACTCAGCACTGGTGAGGCCACATCTCGAGTACTGTGTTGGATTTCGGGCCCTTCATGACAAGAAAGACATTGAGGTGCTGGAGTGTGTCCGGAGAAGGGCAACGAAACTGGTGGAGGGTCTAGAGCACAAGTCTTACGAGAAGTGGCTGAGGGAACTTACCGCTTTCTACAACCACCAGAGAGGAGGTTGTAGCAAGGTTGGTCTCTTTCCCGTTACAAGTGATAGGACAAGAGGAAATGGCCTCAAGTTGTGCCAGTGGAGGTTTAGATTGACTATTGGGGAAAATTTCTTCACTGAAAGTGTTGTCAGGCACTGGAACAGGCTGCCCAGGGAAGTGTTTGTGTTTAGGGACATGGTTTAGTGGTGGGCTTGGCAGTGTGCTAGGTTAATGGTTGAACTGAATGATCTTAAGGGCCTTTTCCAACCTGAGTGATTCTGTGGGAGGAGAAAAAAATAGTTGAAGTTGGCTTGAACATTGAGATGGCTTCAGGAGAGTTACAAAGTTTCTTATGTGTGATAATATTTGCCATTGATATCTTGTGTCAGAAAAATGTAGTTAATGCTTCCTAATGAAAATGGGATGAGCACTCGCTGCTCAGGTGTGCTGCAGCACTGAAGGCTAATTAAAGCTTCTTGGAGTGGGATGTCTTCATGCCTACCTGTGCTCTATACTGTAGTCAACTGAGAAATAGTGTGAGGCACTGCTGGCATTGGTTTGTCTCTCCGGAGAGTTTGTACCCATTTGATGTTTGGAGGCACCAGCTGTTCAGATGTCTCCCATCATGGTGGTTCTCTCACTCTTTCACTCACCACTGTTTGTCTTGCTCAGAGTAAGCTTCAGGTAGCTGTGCTTTGTCTCTGAGCTTGTTGCTGTTCAAGTGGTGGAGTGGGCTGGTACTGCTGAGTTTCATTTGGTGCCAATCAGGTCATGCTGTGTGTAGTTTGAATGTTACTGGTCTGTGTTTTCATGACTCCGTAATCTGGGACCAAAGGGAGATTTGGCCATTGAGTCACGAGAAGGGTTTAGTTGTGCCGCCAGTTTGTCATTGTTGCTTTTTGGATAGAAAGAAGTATTAAAGAGCTGAGAGTGTGCTGCAACAAGTGAATCCCTGAGGAAAGAGAATGAAACCTCCTAGCAGAAACACTTGCCAGTTCATTTCATAGAAAAGTTGTCAACTGATAGCTGGTTTTGTGGTCAACAGTTCTACTTCTGCCAGCTGACAGGAGAAAGTGGTGTTCTGAAGGCATTTTCAGCTTTATGTCCTGGCTTGGATCTGTAGCTTGGTGATTCAAGCCTGGTAATTTTTTTAGATGGGTGATCTTGTTTGTGATGGAACTTGGGCTGGCTGCCCTGCGAGCTTGCAGAGAAGCAAGCAGTCTAACAGCCAGTGGTTGCTCAGGTATGATACATCCATCAGGCTGTTGCATCAGCAGCCAAGTGCTCTTGCACAGGAAAAACAGAGAATTCTTGAATAATAAGGTGGTGTGTTGGCAGAGAGAAGTTCTTCTGTCAGTCCTAGGAAAACACAGATTTGGATCCCAAAATAACTTCAACCAAAAAAATATAAAACAGTCAAACTTTTGGAAGCATAATGCACCCAGCTTGGGAGTGCCATGTTTTCAGGGTGGATTGCGCCACATACATCACCATGGAAGAGTTCCCAAAACCAGTGGTGTGTTGGAGAAAAATGACTTGGTAGTTCTTTGAAATACTTTGTCATCTCTGGAGTCATTCATAAACAAAGTGATTTCCCATTTAAGTCTGTCAGAAGGAATTGTCAAGTTCTGTAGAGATCAGTTCATTTTTCAGCTCTGTTATGCAGCTTCAGAGGCAATTCCCCCTTTATAGGGTACGAAACAGCCAGATTTAAAACTACATGGTTTATTAGAGAGTGGTCTTTGTTATGAGACACAATGAAGTCTGTGACTTGGTGACATGGTGGAGTACTTGTCAGCCTGGCACTGTGTGGGCTTTTAACACGTCTCTTCTGTCTGCTAACAGGGCATTGACTCTGGGAGGAGGACTGCCGCATTTGGAACACCTTAACCTCTCCGGCTGTCTCACTGTAACTGGTGCAGGCCTGCAGGATTTAGTTTCTGCGTGCCCTTCTCTAAACGATGAATACTTTTACTACTGTGACAACATTAACGGTAATGTCTTTTTATGAAGATGTGATGCTCTTCTGGGGTGCCATGTTTGGTTTAAGATACTTTTAAAAACAAAACAAAAAGAACCACCAAAACATAACTTTTTCTTGGCTGTGTAGCACTGAGCTTCACAGTTTAATTATGAACTCACAACTGTTAAGTCAGTTTTTACTAATTTGTTCTATTGGGTTTTTTTGCTTGACACTAGTACAGTTCTGTATTACCTAGGAAAGCATTTTTAGTCCATGTATCTCATAATTTTGTTTAGCTTATGTAATATTGACTAGAAAGTAATTCTCCATATCTTCCCATGTAAACCATGTTTTCTTTATGGTTGCAGTTTCAGACAGGGGCTTCATTACATTGGTACCCAAGCAGTGATTTTTAGGAAATGATGTGTTTTGCCATGCAAACCTCCCATATTGTAGTAGTTTTGACATAGGATAGTTTTGATCCTACCATCACATGTCCTTACGGAAAATGTAATTTAGTTTTTCTGGTTTTGCTTGTCAGTAACTTACGGATGGATCTAAGCTGGGGAAGGATCTGGATAAATGCATAAAATACTCTTATGGTGCAAGTCTCTTCAGGGTTTACCACACTGGAATTCAGCCTGTTACGTTAGGCCCAGTAAGCATTCATAGTGTTAGAGATGGGAACCATGGCATGACTTGTGTTCCATGTGTGAATATAAAACAGGTAAGTGCAACAGAAAGGAAAGGAGAAGGAGGGTAATAACTGAGTTCACAGGATTGTAAAAGCTAATTGTGTGTAAAACAAAATTATGTTCCCTGGTAGTTCATGGTGTTCAGCTTGGTTATTTGCATCCATATTGAGATGCAGCCACAGCAGGGGTACAGGATGCCAGAGCTTTGGTACTACACGTAAATATCTGCTGACATTTGGGACACTTCTGTGGCTCTCCTCTTCCCTAAAATATGCTGTGTCATCCTAGTATTAGTTTACAAAGCCAGAATCTGTTGTGTGAGTACACCACTTTAAAGCTCGGCTGTTCCATAATATCCTCAAGAAATTATTTATATTTAAACAGAATACATTTTGGAATTATTCTGTAAAGGTGTCCTGGTCCTCTTCCTGTTTTATTTGCTTGCTTCTACTGCGAGCTGAAAGCTGTGAGCAGATAAGCTCTGCTTGGTTCTGTAAAGCATCATGTATACGCCTTTGGATACTCCTGTAGAGTGAAGTCAACAGGAGAGTGAGGCAGTAAGGGTCTGACTTCTCATGTCTGTTGAGAAATAGCAGCATCTCAGAAGTTTGTGGCTGTTTTCTTTTGGAAGGAAGTCAGTAAAAATGTACAGAGTATCGTAGCAAATTCTGAAATGGGAAATAACCTTTTACAGCTGAATCCCCTGCAGTTTTGTCTGGGTACTGTTCTTTGTATTTTCACTCAAACTTCATGGTGACGGGGCTATTCAGGATGAAACTAATGCCTTACTCCACTCTGCACAGCAGGATTTCTGAGACTTGAACTATTTCTGTATCACTTGGTATTTCTAAAGTAACTGTAGGGAAAGAAATAGCTGTTTCATTTAAATCAATCTATATCTGAAGCTGTTTATGTTTGTTTGCACATATATGGATTGTATTATTGACTGCTGCACAAAGATTACTGGTCTGTAAGCATACAGAGAATAATAATTTTCTTTGCCAGTTTATCAGGGATCGTTTTCAGGGAAGGAGATATGTTCTAGGATCGTGTTGGAAAACCCGTCTGTCTTGCAGAACAAAAGGTGGAGCCAGCAGTGTGGAATTTAGCCATCTTTGAATAGTAAAGATACCATTTTGTAAATCACACTGAACTTGATTTAATGTATGAGTAACCTCTTGACACTTAGTTTATATTTCTCTATAGGCTGTTTTGTCCATCTGTGTTCAATCTTCTGCAGCAGTTTTTAAGTATGATTTAGTTTCTAGGGTTTTTAATGATGTAGTCCTCAGCTGTAATTAAAGAAATAGGGCATTAATGAAATAAAGTTGTGGTGATTCTGATGATTCATTGTTTCCTTCTGGCATTTAAAAATTAATTGCTCATAGTTTGATCTGTCTTCCAGCAATGGAGCCAAGACTTTGCAATTTCTGTTAAGATTTATGGCCTCCTGTGTGCAAATTTATATGGGAATGCATTGTTGTTAGACTTCCAGTTTGGTGTCTCTAAGTTCTACAGATAACCGAGGTGTTCTCATAAAGATCTGTAAGTGTAACTTTACCAAAGGCTGATAGAGGGTAGCATTTAGTAAACTCATCTTGGAATTTAATATTGCCTTTATATATATTTTTAAAAGCTAATGCTTAATTTGATCACTTCTTGGTAATTCCCTTGTAATGTGTTAGTTTTGCTACATTGTCATCAAATATGGTGTCCAGTGCTGATGATGGAGCCTGTCGCTGGTGGTGGCTTTGAAAAATGTCTTTGTGTGCCTCCCAGCTCATTCCTACTGCCTTCCTGTGGCCAGCAGTAGTCCTCATGTGGCTGCTTGGTGAATTCAATCAAGAACTGGGTAGCTAAAAGTTTTTTGTGGGTTTTTTTTTGTTTTTTCTCCTTCCTAGATGGGTCAGGAATCCATCTTGCAGTAGACCACACAAATGTTTCTGCTGTCACAGGCAAGAGCTAGAATGAACAGCTAAAGCGATGGGGTGGTGGCAGCAGGTTGTCCTGGCTGGAGTGGCTCTTTCACCATGGTCTTGGTCTGGATTGTCATATATTCTTGGTGAAATGCCTAACTTCTTTCTAGGAAATTTTGACTGATTTTTGTTTCACTAGTACACATAACAAAATGGAGTAGTCAAATAGCTTTCTTTATTACATTGCAAGATGTGTTTCTGTGTACTGCATTTGAAAACACTGAGAGCTGCTCATCGTCAGTAAGTAGACCTCTGTTCTGGGTCACCTGAAGCATCTGAGTAATCAGACATGCATGTAAAGAGCATTACAATAATCCAGTTTAGAGGTAACAAAACCAATAACATAGACAGTGGCAGGTTAGAAGAGAATCTAACTTTGCTTTCCCAGGTGTACTAGCCCAAAACACATTTAACTTGGGCGTTTCAGCGCTAGCATTCATTAAGCCTTCACAGTCAGTAGAAAGAGAGGGACCCTTCTGAAAGTGATTCAGTCCCTGTATGAAATCTGAAATGACATGTCGCTCCTTGGACAGTACAAAAGGAACTGCATACAGTTACCATACTGCTCAACCTGGTGCACCAGTGAGGGGAGATGAATTGGAGACCTTGTATATGAAGTCCAAAGAAAACAGGAAAGAGTGTTTTTTGGTGAGGTTAAAGAGGCCATTTGAACTTAAACAGGGCTAGTTTGAGAGAACAAAGTCCATTCCAAATGAGGTCAAGTAGCAGAGTGTGGGGAAATGGGAGATTAGGAAGCCAAAGAGGTGTAGCCAGAAGTCAGCTGTAGTAAATAAAGCTAGGGAAATGAAAATGGTGTCTGAGGGAACAAAAGCAAAAGCATTTCAATCATTCTGTCTGTATCAAATGTAAAAAAGAATAAGCTAAGGAGGGCTTAGGGCATTTACAGAGATGAGTGACCCGTGATGGAGAAGATCAGTTGCCGTGTCAAAACATAAATGAAGTGAGACATAACCAAATAGCCTTGCTGTTAAAATAGCCATTAATTACTTACTACCTTGTTGTAATAAGAGCATAAAATATGCTCCAAATTATGGGAATTGCTTGTATATGCTAAGGAAGAATACATGGTGGGAGGGTTTGGGAGGTGTGGTTTGAACCCCGAGTATTTAAATTCATTTCATCGGAGTTCTTTATCGGGGCTAAAAAGGAAAGTTGGTGATGGTATGAGGACTAGATATGGGACAAAAAATGCAGCATAGGAGGAAGGGTAAACTTTCACTGTGGTGTAGTTAGTGGAATTTCTAATTAATTCAGTGCCTAATAAATCAGGAAATGAACCTATAAACTTTCCAGATGCTGCAATTTACTTCAAAGTTTCTAGGTTTTTGAGATTTTTTTTTTAAGTTGCTGTTAAGACTGGTTTAAATTTAAAAACTGAAAGCTAATTAAAGGATAGGCAGAAAGGGCAGGGCTTAATGGCCCCTGTTCAGGATGGACAAGAATCTGGGAGGTGATGTCTCTTTTTCCATTTCCACATACCCCCACCCCCCCTTCTCCCCAAGAGTTCTGTGTTGTGATCAGTCTTATTCAACATTTCCATTGCTGTTGTGGTAAAAGAAATGCACACAGTCATTTTCAAGTTTGAGTGGTACTGAGCTGCCTCAAGTAACGATACTGGTGCCGAAGATTTCCGGAAGGACTTCTTACGAGCTTCAATATGGCTGTATGTATGGTTATCTGTCTGGGTGGTTGGGAATAATCAAACTGTGATTGCATGAAACGGAACTCGGAGCTAGCAGTTGCAACGTGGAGACAACGATTTCAGGGAGCTGTTGGTGCTAATTCTGAGATCTTTCCTGTTTGCAGCAGCAGCCAAAAAAGCCACCAATGTTGTGAGTCATGAGGGTGTTGAGAACAAGATAGTGTGTTGCTGCATGGTCCTGGAAGCCTTGGAGCACTCACATTCGAAGTACTGCATGTGGTTTTGGTTTCCCCATCTTGAGGAGTGTATGTAATGGAGTTACAGAAGATACAGAAGAGATCTACCAAAGAGTTAGGGAACTGAGCAGCAATCTTGTGAGGAGACACTCGAAAGGCTGGAATGTTCCCATCTGGGAATGAGAAGGCTGAAAGAGGGGTGAATTTACAGAACTGGGAAGGTAGTAGATGAGGTGAATGTGCAACAGCAACTCTCCAAATTCTGCTGTGTTAGAGCTTAGCAGCAGCAGATGAAGGAGGCAGGCGATTGATTTAAAGCACAACGTAGCAAACTTCTGAAACTCGGTGCTGTGGGGAATTGTGGAAGCAGAATCAGCAGGCTTAAAAAGAGGTCAAACAAATGCATGCACAACTGAGCCATAAACAAATACTAAAGGGAATGGGCTTTGATGTCCCCCCTACAAGAGTTAGGGCTGCTGGGGAGATACAGAAGGTATGTGCCATAGGCGTATGTGGTCTCCCTGGATAATGCTTGCTGTTGTCCATGATGAAGGTACAGTCAGATGGACCATTGGTGAGGCTCAGAAGAGCAGTTCCAAGTTTCAGTTTTGAGCACAAGGAAGAACATTCTTAAAATGAGCAAGAAAAGGATGGAAAATAATACTGGAAGTGTACCAAGTATTCCCTTCGTTGGGATGTTGTGGTTCTGTCCATTTTGTCAACAAGTGTTTTACTAGAAATGTGACAGTTGCTTCAGAATTACTGATGTGCTGCTTAGCTGTGGCAATGACAAGGAAGGTCAGCTGCGACTTGGAAAATGCTGCTGCACAGAACATGCTCTGCTAAACCAGCTGTTCAGAAGCACAGAGTCTCCTTTTTAAAGGACTTACGAAGAAGCTTTCAAACTCTAGCTCGTAAGTGACTTGGAAG
Source organism: Aegotheles bennettii (assembly GCA_013398125.1). NCBI lineage: Eukaryota > Metazoa > Chordata > Aves > Caprimulgiformes > Aegothelidae > Aegotheles > Aegotheles bennettii. The sequence goes on from VZRW01002841.1 coordinate 633,456, forward strand.
ATCAAAATTTAGTTCAGGTGAATAAAGATTTGAAAAAGAAGATTAGTTTATTGAGAAATGAAAAGCTTACTGTTTTGCATACTGTAACCATTGTCCTTCATTATAGCTTCAGGTCTGTCGTTTTCAGTCTCATGCATGTTAACCTAATTACTTTATAGAGTATTGCTCATTGGTGTGTGGCATGAAGCGGAAAGCTGATTTCCAGATACCAGGTTCTTGGAAATTAATTGAATTACAACTTTAAGTTACTGTTCAAGGGGAAGCAACAAGCCAGACATAGCATGGTGCCCTAGTTCGTTGTATTATTTTGCTAGTCCTTTCTAAATGTGTTAAAAACACCTTAAATATTCTTTGATTTGTCTCAGATACAAAGGTGGGAGAAATTTGAGTTGTCCTGGTTAGGTTTTTACCAGATTGTTTACCAGCTTGTTAACTCAGCAATCCACATCCAGTTCATGTTGGGTACCGGAGTCCAGTCAACCTGAATGTAAATCTTTGTGTCTCAAAGCAGGCATATGGTTGCAGGAAATAAAATCCTGTACTAATAAACTTAATAGTTTCTTACCTCATGATCACTTTAACATTTCAAATTGAAGGGATGACTGAGTGAAGGTAAGTGGAGGTGGGTAGAATTAGTGTTGGTTTACACTGTCTGTGCTCGCAACTTTTTCTTTCTTTTTGAATGGCAAGTTTTCAGACTTACGGCCTCTGGTAACTGCAGTGATATTAAAGGTGATTTTTCTCTTTATTTTTTTTTAATTTCCAGCCAGAGTACATGCGGTGTAGCCAGCCATGACGTGTTCATGGAGAAGAAACCTTCCAGACTAACAAACTGTTTCCATTGTAGTAGAAGTAGTTTTGGAGATTGCGGTTTCTTTGCTAATGCCATGAATTCACCATCTGAATTTGAAAAATGGGAGTTAAATCTGCATTGTGAAAATACATCCCAATTCTTAAAGCCAGCTGGGAGAGCTTGCTTGAACTTGCTCATTTAGTGTTGCTCATTGTACATGTGTCACCTTCAATGTGTTATCTTTGTGGGACTAAGCTATCACAGCAAAAATACCTTGAAAAATAACTGTTCCAACTGAGGTTTCTATACTGTGATAGTCCTGGCACTATTTCAGGCTTCACAGTGCCAAGTGAAGCTTAGTGTATTTAAAAAAAAGGAGACATTTTCGGAGTTACCAGGTTGTGAGAATTCTGAATCTAAATAAGTGGCCTTTTCTCCTTTTCACATTTGTTCTGTTTTTGTGCAGGTCCTCATGCCGAAACCGCCAGTGGATGCCAGAATTTGCAGTGTGGTTTTCGGGCCTGCTGCCGCTCTGGCGAATGACTGCTGACTTCTGATCTTTCAGTCTACTTCATTTAGCTGAGCAGGCTTCCTTTCATGCACTTTACTTACAGTTTGCATCTTGTGTTAACGATCCTTGGAGTGAGTTTTGTTATACTAGCCTGACCCTGCCCACAACTTCAAAATCTTGCGTGTACTGTACAGTGTTGTAACAATCTCACAAAATCTCATTTGGTTTGAAGGGTGTTGGGTTTTGTTTTACTTAATTTGGGGAAGATGGGAAAAAATTCAGACTTTTTTTTTCATGCCACTTTCTTCCAAGTTTGGCACTTATACTTTACTGGATTATTTTGTGTTAAGTGAATGGTTTTTTCTTTTCAATCCGTAAGTACAATACAAAGCTCTGCAGAGAATTTGAAATGTATCATTTGCATTTGGGTAACATCTTTAGGAGCCTTGTTTCTTCCCCTTTCTTCTCATCCTTAAGTTGATCTTTATATTGCAAAATTAGGGAAATTCCCACCTTTCTTTTGCATCTGGTTTTGTATTTGGGCTTGAAAGACATACTCAAATAAAACATTCCCACCAATAAAAAATGTATGTAGCAATTGCATATATATGCTTTTAAGGCACAATATCCAGGTGTACAGTGCTGGTAGGCTGCAGGGATGGGGTGGGTGGGTGGATGTTGTGGTTGCAGAGCTGTGAGCCTTGCAGTGTGTGTGGGGTGTTTGTTTTCATTTCTTTTTTTCCCATGCCTGTTAAAATGTGGCTTTTGAAATAGCGTCCAGGGAAGTCAGTTTTCATTCACATGAAAGCCGTGGAAGGCAACAATACATTTTCTCCATTGCTTTGATTTGTAAAAAGACCTCTCACTGAACAGTGGAGACTAGCAGGGAGGCAGAGAATCCATCACTGCGCTGAGTGAAACCTGCACTAGAAAGAGAGAAGAGTAATGTACGAGTTGTATGAGTGGGGGGTCTAGTATGGGGAAGGGCCCACCATAAGGCTGAGTATTGCAGCCCATGTGAAGTTGCACTCCCATGGCCACCTGCTCGAGTGGTGTAGCTGCAGGTGGTTGTTTGCTCGGGCAGAGGAGGAAAGTGGCAGCATTTGCAGAAGGCAGACAGGTTTTTTTCCCCCCATCCTGCCTAACTTTGAAGGCTTCACTATGTCAAACTAGTAATTTTTACCTGTTCTACTAATTGGATAAATTCTTCGAGTAGTATTTATTTAGGACAGCACATGCAGCTTTCAAGATTCTTGGTGTCTGGGAAGTCTGCTTGCAGGCATAGCTGGAGATTACAATAAATGCAAGTTTTGATACCATCTCCCCCTAATACTGAAGAGTAGTAATGTAAGAAAAATATGAGTAGACATTGGCTGTTTATGGTTAACAGCTGAATGTGAGCTACAGGCAGGATGTGCAGTGCTCAGTTAGAAGCCTACAGAAGGTGTGAAAGGGTGCCATTATTCCAGCAACTGTCACTTCAAGTGAGTTGCATTAAGTTTACTTTGGTGCCCAAAGGTTAGAGTGGATACACATCCATTTGTGCAATGCTGACTGAGGCAAAGTGAGAGTAATGAGGTCCAGTTTGCTTTTTTTGCATCTGTCTTTGTTCCAGATCTTTTGTTTCTGAGGCTGGGACTGCGCAGCTAGAGATCCTTCTCCTTGCTGCTAGGTGGTGGTTTCTGTGCAGACTGGCAGAGACACAGCTGAGAGCTGAATCAGCTGCAGAAAGTTCTGTTCACTAATTTACATGATGTCTCTTCTTCACCCTTCTCTGAAGAGAGGAGTTGGACTAGACTTGAGAGATGTTACCAGTGGTGTTCAACAAAGCACCACGTGATGACAATGTAGTTACTCTCTTCTCTTGAAGGGTTATAGAGGGAACCTGTGGTAGCAACCAGAGGCTGTAAATCAAAACATTTTTTTTTCTAGTATTTATTAGATGGACTGAGTCTAGTTTGGAATTAAGTCCAAGAACAATTTTAACTTTATTATGTTCTGATGAACATCCTTCCTCAGCTCAACCCATCATCATTTTTGCTTGGGAAAGTTTAATTAGTAAGGTTACTGCAGGAAAAGGTGTATATTTTATAGCAGTGTTAACACCACTACTTACACACTAATAAGTGAATTTGATTTTTAGTAAACTATTATTTTTATAATCTTTTACAAGGGTAACTTCAAGATACAGATCTTACACTCCAAAGTAATTTAATCAAATTGTTCTATAAAATGATTTAGCTTCCACTTCGTTTTTGGTAAAAATATTTATTAAATACTTTGCCTTTAACTTTTACAGAAAATAGTCTTACACCTCTGAATGGTGCTGGCATTATACAGACGTGCGTGAAGTTTATTCATGGCTAAATAGTCCTGGTCTTCATTCAGCAACTCAGGTACTGGAAAACTGTAACTATTCCTATTGGAACTGAACGATGCTGTCTTTGAGGAGGAAGAAGGCCTGTAGGTAGAATAAACAGACCAGCTAAAAACAGACATGAGTCCAGGAACCAAGTTTCACCTGAAAATAAGGTGGCCAAACTACCCTTTCACTCTGCAGTGTCACTGTATGTGGGCACATGTAAAGCTTTCAAGAGTGTGATGTCCCACTGGGAGCTACAGAGTGCTCTATATTAGCACTGGAATTGTAAGCTGTCAGTCTCTTTCTCAACTGTAGAGAGTAGCCTTTCTGTGGTTGTAGGGTGAATAAAGCTCATGTATTTGCAGCTACTCAAAATCAGGTTCTCACTTGGTATTTGAAGTACCTGGGATGGCTCAAAGCTGCAGCATGAGAAGTCTGTTGTATTTACCCTTACATGAGCAAATTTCTTGAGGTATTCTGACTGGTCTGTACTACCTGTTCCGTACAAGTGAAGCAACATAAATCCATACAGAGAGAACACTTTGGGGATAAGCATGAATATATACAGCTAGAGCAAATTCCACGTTGGAAACGTCAGTGGTATGAACACCTGTGCTGTGTACAGCTTCTATCAGAGGTCTGACTTCAGAGAATGGCATGTGAATAGGAAATCCAGAGACCTGGGAGAAAGAAAGGTAAGAAGAGGTAAAGGCACCTGAATATGTCGATAGTATTAAAAATCTGTTTTACTGTGCATGTAAATTTATCTTCTCTGTTGCAGGCCTGAGGAGATGCAATAAAAAGCCTGTTCTGTATTTTAATACCACCTCTCTTTCATATGCTCCAGGCAAACTTCTGACATTTTTCCTCTTTAGTTTGGGTTAAGGTCAAATTGAAGATATTTAGAAATCCAGTAGAATAAACTTATATTATTGAAGTTATAGAGCGTAATGTTGCAGCTTTATTGCCTCCTAACTGGTTTTAATTCATTGTGTTCTCCTGTCTGCACTAGCTGGGGCTTTGAGGTGGCAAATGTCTCCTGCTCATAATATGTCTGGTCCAACAGGAGCTGAAACCTCAACTTATTTTAAAAATTGCCATAGTTGTGTACAGTATTGTTACCATGTGTGTTTCACGTGAGAAGCAGAAGGACCTTACCTTCAGAACAGCCAGGAGGAAGAGTGCATGAATGCACTAGTGGCTGCAGGGAATACTTAAGTAAATTTTATTTTGTATTTAAAGAGTAGAGTACAGAGTAGACAACTGAACTAAAGCACAGGGTTGTGTGGGCTCCTGTACCTCTAAGCAGACTCTGTGCAGCACTACTCGGCACCAGTGCCAGGTTCTTACTGACAAGACTTGAGAGCTAATGCACCAGTCAAGCACCAGTGCTAGAAGCCAGCACTTGGATTCATGGATTCGAGGCAGTGATTGCTGTGGGACAGCAGTAATACAAGAACAGTGCAGCCAATTTATCTTTACAGTCTTATCTTTACGTTCAACAGAAAGTTTTTATCTTTAACATCTACAAATGAAATAAAATAGATCATCACCCTGTAAATATTACATTGGTTTATCTTTGGTATAAAAGCTTTTGTGACTTTTTTTGGTAGTAGAGGAAATAAATAACCTAGGATACAGGGCCACATAAATGATCAGAGGCCTGGAACACCTCTCCTACCACTAATGTCAGAGTTGGGGTTGTTCAGCCTGGAGAAGAGAAGGCTCAGGAGACCTCATTGCTGCCTTTCAATACCTAAAGGGAGCCTAGAAGAAGGATGGGAACAGGCTTTTTAGCAGAGCCTGTTGTGATAGGACAGGGGGTAATGGTTTTAAACTGAAGGGGGGTAGGTTTAGGTTGGATATAAGGAAGACGTTTTTCACCTTGAGGGTGCTAAAACACTGGCAGAGGTTGCCCAGAGCGGTGGTGGATTCCCTGTCCCGGGAGATGTTCAAGGCCAGGTTAGATGGGGCCCTAGTGGGGGATGTCCCTGCCCATGGCAGGGGAGCTGGATGAGATTACCTTTAAAGGTCCCTTCCAACTCAAGCTATTCTGTGATTCTGTGACTCTACACCATTGAGTAGCAATACTAAATCTAAGGGTTTGACAACTCCTCCTGTGCGCAAGTGATACATGTTCACAACTGTACCCTGTAATCTCCTAGCTGTTTTTGCAGCTCTGCCTGATGGTCATCTTCTACATCTTTGCCTTGGTTTTGTTCCAGCAGTGGCAGAAATTTACGCAGGGTAGAAGTACAGTATCTGTTCCAACGAGTTAGATGCCTTGGTCTCCATTCCATAATCTTATCTTTTAATATTTTTTCAATCCTGCAATAAAATAAAGTATTCTGCAATAAAATGCTGATTATTACAGTTCTGGTACTTACTGGACACCTGAACTGATCTCCCTTGCTACACTTAGTAGAGATTATGGGGAACACGCATGACCTCTGTTAAATTTACTGCTGCCTAGGAGCACAGAAAAGCAATGCCAACATAGCTATGTGGTGCCCATGTGTTCAGTAGCAGTGGGGGGCCAGGGGGCTTATAATTCTCTTTTGTTCACACCCTCTCCTCATCTGTCTACAGCATTTTGCTTATTAGGAAACTGTACAGTGATGCTTGACCAGTTTTTTTCCTACCTGGTAATCTCTATTAAAGAATTTTACGAAGCCCTGTGAACTATGGCTTCTGATTTATTTTACTTTTATTTTTAGGCTATTCTCATTCCTCGTATTCAAAGCAAATTCTTAGCACCTACAGATGAATATGCTTGAGGGGAATGTAAGATGCTCCACCTCTAGTGCTCAGCACTGACAGTATTTGTTTTGGAGGTAGAATTACCTGCCCTGTAGTTCCACTGCTGCAGCCTTGTCTGAACGCCGATAAACTAATTCTTCAGGCTAGCAATAAATAGAAAGTTTAAATATTAAAAAGTGCAATCCCTTCTAGCTACACAACACTAACTTCAGGAGTTACACTGATGCTTACGTTGCCTTGATGGTACTCACATGCATTCACAATTATGCTAAAATATTCTATTTAGTAGAGACACATTAATAAAAACATTGAGATGTTTGTGTGTAATGCCGGTTTTTTTCCTTTTCCCAGTGAACTTCAACTGCTCATACTTTTAAATTAGAAAAAATTCCTGGTTGTTTGCTAATGATGTGTGTACAGCTTGAAATAATGCCTTCCTAGCTGCAAGACAAAAGCTCCCATTTTCTTTATAGTACCAGCTACTTCTTGGGGTAGGGTCATATTAAGGCTTTGTCCCATTTACTTCATTGCTATCCTGAGATCTTGCACAGATATTTAAAGGACAATAGATATTAAGAGGACAACAGAATGTAGAGAGTGAACAAATTCACTCTATATAAAACCAAACAATTTGCCGTATTCCTGCTTTCATTTTTTAAGGAGTGCCTTCAAAACCACTTTCAAAACCCAAAGCTATTACATAAATACACTTAACCATAGAATTCCAAGGAACTTAGTCTCTGCTTCTTTATACTAGGCCTGTGATCTCTCAAACCCTCAAATCAAATTAGTAATAGATATATTGATACCTGAACGCTGTAGAGACCAGGGTAGGGCAAGCTTCTTGAAAAGAAAGACTTCCAAAGTTTTGGTTTGCTGATATCAAAACTCATCCGTACTGGGGAATCGTATTCTTGCATATTGAACCAAATCTACAAGACAGCAAGTTTGCTTTAACTTTCAGCATACGGTCATAGCTATGGAACACATTCTACTTACATGGCAATAAAATACTGTATCATCTTGGCTCCCTGTAGCAATTATCAGTGTGAGCTCATATAAAACAAGACAATCTTGTCACAGCTGATGTGCAGCTCGTGTAGTCTCACATCATAAGGGATGGTGCTGGTCTCATGTCTTGTGCTTCGGAGTATGGATGGAGACCAGTGTATGAACAGAATTAGTGTCTGCAGTTGGCAGCTCTTCCTGCTGAACCTTTGTTTTCTCCAATATTTCCTTTTCAACACCCTCCACTGTGCACCACAGCAGTTTTTATGCTTTTCAGAAACTTTCTGCCTTCACCATCACTTCAGCATCACACAGTGTTGGGTTACAGTATACTCCCCAGCTTTTTTTGCTGTCCCAGCTGCATTGTCACCCCTCTGGATTACTACACAAATCTTTTCTGAATTCTGATTAAATTCTTCCAGTGGCCCAGCACAGTGCAGCTCTGATACTTGGTAGCCTGCTACATTCCAGCACCATTGCTATTTTAAGCTTATGATGCAGAATGTAAGTAGATAATGGCAGACACACACAGCACTTACGTATACAGAGTGTTTCAAAATGATGGACCCATTCAAAATGGACTTCAGTTGAAATTGGGTCCATCTTTTTGAAATACCCTGTATTTTGTCAAGGGGAACCTGTGTCTTGCACTCCACTCCTTTACAGACCTTCAGTTTGGTCTGTTTGAGCCTGTGTGAAGCATGCAAAGCATCCTAGGCTTCTTGTTCAAAACAACCTTTAAATACTGTTAAGGCTGTAAAATACACCAACAATTAATATGTCAATGTACTAATTAATATGTAACCTCCTGTAACTGACATTTCTGCGCATGGCCTGTATGGCACAGCACAGCTTTCTGTTCCCCTGCTAAGGATGAAGTGGTGTTGCTCTGCTCTGAGCACACCTGTTCAGAGTCACGTGTAGACTGGAATTGGTTGCCTTGAAAGATGTTGTTGCACTCTACAGTTCAAGGTTGGCTGATGAGGCTGTCAGTGCTGAAGTCCTTAGTTGCTTCTTCCAGCAATTAACAATTAAGTTATGTTTTTCTTAACTGTAGGTTTAATACTACTTCAAAGAAAACCCCCAAACCAATTCAAGCGACTCCCCAAAACACTTTCAATGCTGGACAGAACTGACACTTTTAAAATAAAAATGCTTTAGAATACAACATTCTCATCCAGAGTCTTGTGTTTAGAATAAAACCCCAGATGACTTCTCTGGGTATGTTTTCAATACAGAAGATAAAAGCAAAAGTTTGCTGTATTCTGGTGCACAATGAAAGCCTGACTCACTGTTTCCATAAAACTGAGGAGCACTGAGTTCCATAAAACTGAGGAGCAAACTTTTATACTCAACTTGCAGTTTTCATTGAAATAAATCCTAGGGTTCTTTTTTTAAACTCTGCTTTGGTTTCCTCAGTGTCTCTTTCACACATCTCTCTACTTCGCTATCATGTCCCCAGAAGCTGTGAGGGTTGGCTTCCAGCCAAGCCAGGGAATGCTGCTGGCAGGACACTGCCCAGGGCTCCTGTCCCTCCCCACACAATGGTGGCTCAGCTCTGCCCCATGCTGCGGCCTTTGGTTCACCTGCCCAGAGCTGTGCAGCTCTTCCGATGTCTTCTCTGTCCTCTCCCTCACTGCTATCTCTCGGAGGGTTTCCAGCCACACAATAAAGAATATATTATTAATATTCACTAGTCTTACTTGTGTTTTGTAGCAAATAAACAGGAGGACCCGACACAAATCAATACCACTTTTGTACTTTGTAGTGCCAGCTCTCTATTTTGCACATTGGACCGTTCAGGGCTGTGCCCACCACTATGTATGCAACTCATGTGACTTGCCTTCCAATATGCTTTATTTGTCATTTTTCAGTTACATTTCCCTTGCAAACTATCAGCTTTGCTCAATCACTACTCCTCAGCTAAGCAGTGGCAAACTTAGGCCATCCAAGTTGGGAATCATTCAAGTAAAACCCAGTAATGAAAATTATATGAACGGATGTCATGATCCACCTAAATCCTGATTAAAAAACCCTTTCTTATTTAAGTATTTAAAGTAGCTGAAAAACCTACTTAAGATTGAATAAAATTACTCATAACATGACAGAATAAATATAGCTACACTGATGAACAAATGATGCATAAGGTCAAGAAAACTAACGAGTTACCAGTTCTTAACGTGTATAGAAGTATGACAAGACTAGGTACACTCACATTATCACAGCTGATCAGACAGTACACATTCTGTAAGGGGCAGAAAGTATCATACTGCCCATAAAAACATCCAGTACTGGGATTCCAAACTACATATTGACGTTGTTCCAAAGTTAATACATATGCAGTTGGTCCCTAGGAAGAAAATAAAAAGAGAAAGTATGAGAAAATATGTTTTAAAACTGGCTACAAAGGCAGTGTGCTTTATATTGTTTGCAATGTTAAACTCTTACTATTGAGATTAATAGTATGTTTTGGGGCAAACTGGTTAGAAGAATTTACAAATTCAATGCAGTTCAACCAACTAACCCATAATAATGTGTTCTCTGCCTCACGTGGCAGAGAATGTTAGACATACACAGTACTGAGATTCTTAAAATACAGATCCTGAAAATCATCTGGGTTCAGTTACGAACGGATGTGACATTCCATACATAGGAATGTTTAATGTATGCCACTTTAATATCAGCATGTCCTACTTGGCTACTGCCACAGCTCTCATCCCCAGGCAACCTCTGAGTTGAAGGACTGCCACCTAGGCAGCAGCACACCACCAGCCTTCCCTCATACAGGCACGTAAGGGATTTCCCAGCTACCTTTCTATATTCCCCATCAGGAATCCCTAAACTGCTCTTCTATTTTCATGTTATCTCCCACATTTTCCAGGTACCTTGAAATACTCGGAGAATAATCGTCCTCCTTAGAGCATGCATAAACAGAATGCTTTAAGGACTACCATCTCCATCAGATTTGGAGTGGAAGGAATGTACCTGAGCACCTGTTCCTTGCTTGCTGCAGCATCTGGGAATATGCTAAAGAGTGTGCTTGACAGGGATTCTTGCCAAAATTCTGTTCAGCAAAAATGTGTGTTTGGTAATTTGAGATACTAATGGTAGAAATTTGCATTATGAACAGTCTGACCATCTCTTTGAAAAGAGCAGTACTGGTTACTTGGAAATCTGAGTGCTCCCCTGAGAAAAAAACGCATCTCCCAAGGGCAAGAGAGTCTTTTTTAGTTCTTAGCCAGTCTAAGCCAGACTGGTGGCACAGCAGGCTCACCGCAGTGACAGGGTACGCAGCAGCCCGAGGCAGAGCAGCCCGCCTAACCTGCCTGCATTACAGAAGGCAGGTGAAGATGGACTGCTCGAGCCTGAACAGACCTATCATTGCTCTTGCTGCAACTTTGCCATCAGCTGGCGTGAGAATCGAGGGATGTGTACGTCCCTGGCATGCCCCTAACCCTCTCCTGCTCCCTCTCAACCTTTACCCAACCCCACCCAAACTCTGTCACAGTCTGTGTGTTCATGACAGACACTGGGAATGGACTGTCTCCAACACCTTTGTCCTGGACACACTGCTTATATAAGACAGAGTGAGTCCTACCCAGGTTCACAGATGCTTGGTAGCCTACTATAAGGATGACAGCTACTATCAAATTTAGTGTGGGAGCATGGGTCCAGGAAAAAACAAACAAACAGATGATATTTATACTAAGATACATTTTTAATTTATTTTTTTTTCTTTTTTTCCCCTCTCTGGAAAGACTCAGTTACAGCAGCAACAATGTTTTGGTAACTTCCTTGAAAAACATGCCAGCAAGAAACAATTCTATCCATTGGTGGGAACCAAAGACTTCGGATAATAAAAGCTAATACTCAGACCAACTGAAAAAAAATCCTCTTACCTCAGGAATAGCATTTCCAATGATAAGCCAGGCTTTTTTCCCCATACCGAGAAAATAATTACACAAGAGCACGGCGTGTTCTTCCTCATCTCCCGCCAGAAGATAAAGAAATTGCTAATTGAGATACAACAACAACAAAATCTTTTTATGCAGTTACCAACTGTGTTTTCAACTTATTTGTCTTAACATTTCTTTAGCAAGAGAGTCCTTTCAGATCTTTGCAACTGATCTTTATTATTTATTGGGCACTGCTTCAACATTTAGGACGAAGAGCAAATGCTGTGAAAATCCATGATGCAGATCTAAAATTTTACCACAAGAACCAAGTTCTCTGTCTTTTGAGTTACTCTGAATTTTGCAGAAAAGTTCTGAGATGGTAAAAACATCACCTGTGATTAACTTAACATCTGTGGTTATTCTAGAGATGACAGGATTTATTTGTATGTGACAACACTAAATCTCTCATTATAGCTGACATTACACGTAATGTTTTTTCTGTAGTTCCTTGGAACTACAATTTTAAGCCTAGTTTTTTAAGTCTTCATCAGTCAGCACCCTTTCACTTGTGCATGCCTAGCCATTTTGGATTGTTTTATAATTGAAAAAAAACCAAAACAAAGCAGGAAAAGCTTAAAGCCCTAAGCATTCTGAGGGTCAATTCCAACCTATCAAAGATAAAAATTATGGCTCATGTCAGAATGAGCAACTTTTCTCAAGCTTTGGTGTTGGGGATCCAGGCGAGGACAGGTGATATCACACCAATCTGGCGGCAAGCCGGCCCGGAGCGTGGGGCGTGCAGAGCCGGCTGCACTTCCAGCACTTGATGCCCTGGCTGGTATTGTAGGTTTAACAGTCTTCAACATCCACTACACAGAGCACGTACTGCTCTCTCCTCTGGTGCTCAGGCACTGAGGCCCTGTAGTCCCCCCAGCCCTGCCTTTTAAAGTCCTTAGCCTTGTTAAGTACTCAACCTTATTAGTACAAAACAATTATCACCTGGGAGTGCAATGATCAGTGGGGCTGCCCTATCAACCAACAATCAGCACTCTGTTCAACCTCTACATTTGGTCCTCATTCTTTGAAATAAACGGCTTATAAAGAAAAATAGTCCTCACAATCATAGAATCACAGAATAATTTAGGTCTGAAGGCACCTCAAGAGCTCATCCAGTACAAACTACTCCCGGAAGCAGAGGCTGCTGGGATGTTACATCACAGTCAAGAGGATAAAGAACTTGTGTTTAATGCATTGCTTACGTCTGATGTACTCCACAAATCACAAATTCCAGCAAATGACACACTATCTGGCAAAAAAGGAATCAAAGCAACATATCGAGCCACCAATTCCTGCATGAAAACAAAACAGAACAAGTCATGCCTTCCATTCCTGACACAGGTATCTAATAATAGTAGTGTTACACCAGACATGAAGTGTAGTGCTGTTTCCACAGACATGAATGACAAAACACTGGCTACTGTCATCACAGTAGCAGCTAGCTCATTTTAGAATTTATATCAAAGACTGATATGATTTACTCTCACTGAGGTGTGGCATAATTATTTGTCTTTTAAAGGACTGTATTCATTAATATACCTGGTTCTGTCCACAGAATGTAAATATTCTTTTCCAGCATCATTATGGGTAGACTTACTGTGTATCACACATAGTCATTACTACTTTATTTTGTATCTCTAGTTTTTCCTTTACAAGAAGCATAGCTATACAGCAAACACATAAAAATGTTCTGTGTCTATGTGCACACGCATACACACACATTCAGAAATCTGTATCCCAGAAACTTCACTAAATTTTCTAAGTACTTACTGCTGCTGTTTGAGAACTATTTGGGGTGGCATCAAGAAGCTCCTGTGGTGGATTCAGAGGTTTGATATATCTGGTAATAAAAACTGTTTTCCCATTGAGGTCAATTACAGTTGTTAGGCATTGCCGGCTTGGAAACTTTGATGTACATTCAGCTTCATACTTTTCTGCTGCCTGGAGCAATTTCTCATCTTCTTCAGTATCAAACTTCAAAAGACAGTAGAATTTATACAAAAAAATAGTTTTATTTATAGTTTGGGCTTAAGTCTTTACTATATTCCACCTTATTTCACCATTTATGGGAGCAGAAAAGGAGTATAAAATTTTCTAATGACATCTGAACTTTCCTTGTAGCATATACTTTGGCTCACAGACATATAAGAAAGGTCAAGGTAATGGAAAATCAGGCAAATTGCACTTACTTATGAATGCTTGTATTGACCTGGTGCTTTATTAAAGTGGAAGTTATGGCCACATAAAACTTCAGGTGTGAGTATGTTAACACCACATATTAATTCAAAGGTAAACAATTATGGTTAGGTACTAATCCTACATGCTATTCACATCACACCATTAAAACCACAATTGAGGTTATGCACAAAATCCCAGTCATTTTGCTATAAATAATACTATGACAACCCTGTGCAATGCCAAAATATTTGCAGAGAAGGTCCAAGTAATTTTTAGATGAATCCTTATAACTCAGACTTGTCTAAAGTTTCAGTGCTTCTAGACGAGATTTCCCAGAGGCAAATCTAGGATTCAAAAGCACATATTAGTTATAGAACGATGACAAATATTTTTGTCATATGTCACCTAAGATGTCATCTTTTAAAGGTCTTGGGATCAGTCAAAATAGTTTTTTACATCTACTTAGAATCCCATGTCTATTTCTAGTGGTGATGAGAATCAAAGTTTGCATCCTTTTTGATTCAAAATAAACCACTTTGTTTAATTTGACAATAAGGGTAACAAACAACAGAGGTGGAGCAGCTGGGCCAGCTGTAGCCAGACCTCCAAGTCAACAGAGAAGACACACAGTGGCGATCCTTCTCAAGCATAATTAACAGCCAAAATGTACAGCTTCCAGCACTTTGTAAAGTTAAATGCAATAACTCACTGCAAATATTACTGACAAATAAACAAGTACTATAGCAGAGTCAAATAGTGCAAAGGGCACAAAGGTTGCTGAATAGCACAAAACCAAGCTAAATCTTAAACAGGGAACAAAAGGAATCTAAATTGATTTAATTTATTAATATTGTACCTTAAGCATTTCATTCATCTATACAGAGATTCAGGAAGGACAGCAAGAAAGAGAGAAAAAACAGCTAAAGAAACAAGAGAAGGTATTGAAAATTAAACCGAAATTAAGCTTAGCACACAAGTATTTCAAATAACTACAGAATGAATGGCTAGGAATAGAAACAAAGGACTCATCTGTTAAAGATGCTTCAGGGCTGATAAGTTTATATTTATGGTTTTGAGTCCTAGTAATAATCTTATCATTCAAGCTAATTAACCTTAAAAGGCATCCATGAATGCACTTTAATAATTTTCTTTATTTTCAATAATACTAAACTGTAACAATTCCCACAGTATTGCATGAGAGCAAGAAAACATAGGACTGGATAGTTTCCAAGACTATAAGGAAAAAGTGCTTTTAGAAGACATCATACAATTTCATATTTATTCTGAAAAAGAAATTACACAACAATAGGCCTTTCTCTCCAGTTCCTGTTTGTCTCTAGTAAGTGACCAGTGTAGCACTGAAATGGAGAAGAATGCACTGGTGCTGTTTGTGCATGAAAAACATCCATCCTTGCTGAATGGATCTCAAAATCATTGCATAATGTTACATAAAATAGCAAGCTGTGTATGCATTTTATCTACATGTTGTTGTTAGTGTAAGGCACTTCTGGTTTAGTAAAATAACTGAAAAAAATAACAGCTACTCTTTAGAAATAATTGTCTTCAAGATCTGGAGGAATGCATGAAACCATAAATAATAAATGTTGTATTTAAATAGTATAAACACAGAAGCAGGAAAATACTATGTTTGCAGCCACCACCTCCTTTTTGCCCACTGTTAACAAATACTCACGTGAATATTTTATTGCTTACAGAAGTAAATGGGAAAATTATATGCTGACATATACGAATGCAAATTTGCTTTCTGTTAACATTGGAACTAGATACCTGGTGAAATTATTTCTCATGCATGAAGTGTCCATCTAACTTAATGGTGCATCCAATTAAATTGAACTGAGCTACTCAATTTGAAGTAGGACACTCAGAATTTGTATTAATGTCCTTCTGTACTTGTATTTATACCCTTCATCACACTAAGCAAACCTATTTATATGCATCTCAGGAATTGCACCACTGGAAACAAAAAGCAAGAATGTGATGAATTGCTGATTAGTTACCTTTTCTCTGACTGACTCTCCAGGAATGAGCTGTGGTTCAATGGTAATAAACAGTGTTAGATATGAGCCCTCACTCAGATTTCGCACAGAATCATAACCTCTATCGATTCCCAGGTTCTTTTCTTTACTGTAGCCAAGGAGGACTGGAGGAACATTCACCTTAAACGTACCATCAATCTACAACAAATACAGAAAAATACTTCTCATTAGAAGCAAAAAAGCAAATCTTCCTTCTCAAATACATTTGCTACTTGTATTCAAATATTTTATTCCTTGGATTTCTTTATTCATCTGAATTACACAACAATAAAATGAGAGAATATGACATTCTCACTGATTAACTGTGGGGAAAACATGAGAAATCTCATTGTTGAATGTATTAATTACAACTGGATTTCAGCCTCTCTTGCATATTACAGATACTTATATTTAATGTACTGGAAATCATACCCTCTAGTTCTTAGAGAAAGAGTGTCAGCCTTTCACTGTTTTTCTATCAAACAGCAATTTCCATGCAGCACTATTTACCTGGAAAAATGACAAAATGACAAAATACAGGTTGCAGGACTATGCTTCTGAAGGCAGCATCACACTAACAGGCCTTGCCTACTTTTGAGTGACACAGGAATGATGCTCGAGCATCTCACTGAGGGACACCTATACATAGAAGCTGCTGATGCTTCTTGGGTGCAACTGGAACAGGGCCCATTCAGCCAGCTTGCCCATGGCAGAGTGCTCTGAGAGACATCCCAACCCTTTGCACCTCCCTCTGCCACCACAAACAGAAGATAAGGTCTTTCTGAAAGGTCTTGTCAGATAAGAGGTGGCATGCCCCACACCTGCTTGGGCAAGTCTCAAGTGAAAGTGCAGAACTTTAAGAGAAAAGCAAGAAGATTAACCTCCCGATTTGGGCAGAATTCAAATGACTGCCATCAGAAAGGACATCTTCAGTGGATGTGAAGGTGAACAGGTGACTCACTGGGCTGGCCCATCAAACATTTAAGAACATAACTGAGTTTTGATGAAGAGAAATCTCTAAATAAATCACTCAGAATTTCTGCTGCAGTATAGTGGAACAGGATGAAGAAATGCTTCATTTGCTACTGAAATTTAATTGCTAGATATACCTTGATAGAACCACTGGACTGATCAGGCTTTTTCAAATTCAGTAAGAAATCCTGTTCAAATTAAAAGAATCTCTAAAGCTGGGAAGATCTATGCAGGCACTCACATTATGCTTAGGGAATCACAAACTGCAACACCTCAAAGAGAGTCAGGAGTGCACCTGACAGGAATCCTGGACCTACTCTGGTTCTACAACAAAAAGACTGACACACCAACAAGAAATATGAAGAACAGAGGTTGACATCAGTACTGGTAATCCTCAAAGATGAATTATAGGCTGTGTCTTCCACTGTGTAGTGGTAAGCAGTCAGTTAAAATGTCTAAGTCTGCCCGCTAAGTCCCTCAGGACCGCGAGCAGACTTCTCAGGTGAATGTCATGCATTCAGCACGGAACATTTCCCTAAAAAGAGTAAAGGATCTTGTTCTCTCTTGTTTGTTGACCTACAACAACAGTGGTCATGTTATATGACATTGTCTACACAAGATGGCCAAAGACTCCCGAAGAGAAGGCCAGACCTTCTTACTACTTACATTTCCTTTGAAGGCAATGAAAGCTTCATTCTATAGGGCACCACAATTGTTACACCTAAATTCATTGATTAACCTCCCAAGTTGAAGATAGCATATTATTAATGATCTGGCAGAAGCAAGTACACTAGCACTGGTTAGACGTAGACTGTCCAAAATTTCTCAGCAATGAAAAGAATCCCACACTTTCTTGAATCCCATGACTATTACGTTCTGTTATGCCTTGCGAACAGAGAGCCCAAGAAAACTACTCTGAACTCCAAGCACTGCACCTAAATTAAATGAGACCCCTACAGAATTATCCTCCACTCAAAGAATCCAGGAAGGCTCACAGTATGTCTTAAAGCCCACAAGGTTCTGAGAATCCCCCATATAGCCAGAGTAGAGCAAATTAATGTGTTATTAGGTATGCAACTGATGTCAGAATCTTCACGACAAAAGAAACCACAACTTTTGTGATATGACTTGATCTACACATGAGAGTAACTGCCCTGCAGAAAAAGAGTCCTACAGCAAGATTACAGTATGGTAAGGCTATTGATTGAAAAAATTACTTTTTTCTTTAACCTAAGTCCAGGATGGGTGGCTGGACAAAAAAATGCCTTTCCCCTATGAAGAACTGCATGTTTCACTCCCATGACTAACTGTTGATGTCTCTCGAAGAAAGCTTCTCTTGAAAAGTTCTAAAAATGAAGGAAAGAAGGGATTGGGAGAGGTGAAAATTCAGTGATTCATGTAAAGTGTGAAAAAAGAAGAGTCAGGTGAAGTTTCTACTGCTAGTTCACCCATCTAGGCTATGCAATACCAGAGATCTCAAAAGCCACTGACAAAACCATCTAAAGAATTTGCATTTTTAACCTCGTTACTGGAGGAAGCAAGGCTGCAATGTCAATGTAGGAGAATGTCTATCTCTTCTCCCCTTAAAACGTTGAACTGATGGAAAAATACTCAAATTTGACAAAAAACAGTGGTTTCAAAGATACTTCCAAGCAAGTCCATAAAAATAAACTAACAGGTACAGAGAACACCATTAAATCTGACATTCAATTACCAGCCCTTTTCCATTCTCTAGTTTTGTATTTTAAGAGATTTACTCCAAGTTACTGACACTTACCCTCCCTTGAAAATATATCGTAGTAAATGGAATCTTAACACATCCCAGCCAGTGTCTCTCAACATGAATGCGGATTCCACTTCCTCTTTCACGATCATCCTATTAAAAAGTTGTCCAACATACAACTTTGTAAGACAGCTTTGTTTCCTTTAATTCAATCAATTTAATCAAGGCATTAAAAAAATTCTGTATTGTTTTAATAATTTACTATAAATATAAGTTCGTTTACTAGTATGGCAATGATTATTCTGCATGCCTTTCAAGCATGCCAGATGCTGAACAAATACCAGAACGTCATGGTCCATGATACAATGTGCTTGCACTTCAGGGTTCAACTCCTGTAAACCGTGTGATGGAGAACTCAAAAATCTGACAAGGAATTCACAAGAGTCTCCCCAGACAAAGTAAATTAAGCTATGGTCTTCTAATGAAATATTTGGCTAGTATTTAAAAAAGCATGTCAAAGGTAAAGTTGTATGAAAATCTAATGAAAGCCTGTTGAGTGGAAGCATTGTTTTCATGTATATTGCCTATCGGAAATTTCCAAATCTAGTATATCAGCCTACAAGTTATTAAAAAGAATAAGACTGGAGTGACATTTGAGTTTAAAGACTGTATTTTTCTTCCTTCTGCTGCATCAAATTGCCTTTCAGTTTTGAGGGCAGAATTCTGTTCTCAGCGAAACGTGTGCATTATTTATTTTTGGGTTGTATTTTCAAGAATGTTGAGTGCTGCTATTTTTGCTCATGCTGAATTAACTGGGAAAGCTTTCATTGGTTTCAACAGGGGAAGGAGTTATGCCAGCACTGAGAGCTTACAAAAATTTCTTGTTACTAGTTCTTGCAATTTTATCTCATTCCAAATAATTAATATATACAAGCAAAAGATGTTGGTGTGGTTTTGTTTTTGTTTTGTTTTTTCCCCACTAAACAGCTTGTTAAACAGGATGAGACAGAGCATAAAAAGATAGGTAATAAAAAAGACTGGAACTAGGATCATTCATCCAGAATTTAGTAAAAAAATCTGAATAAGTTTAAGAACAGAATTTAGATTACAGTCCATATGTTGACTCTCAATTTTAGTATCGCCAATTTGATTAAATATCAGTAATACAGACTACATACACATGTTCAACTCTAGCAGCAGATTATATAGTACAAGCTTAATTTGTACAGACAACGGTTAACACTATAATGAATGCTCCCTCTAACAATCGTGCAGTATTGACTGGATATGAAATCACATGGAATGACAAAATAGAGAAAAAAGAGGCACGGGAGGGTGAAAGCTATTACACGGAAGAGTCTTTATTCTGTCAGCTTCAAAAAGTTCATTATTTTCTGTAAGGTACACTATTCTTCAATGATGAACTCACCTCTACAGCATCATGAAGTACTTCATCAAAGACATTAATGAAGACTTCATCCTTCACTGACTGCAAACTGTGGGTGCTGTAGTCACCATTAGGGGCTCTGAAAAGGTTAAATAAACCAAAAAAGTGATTTGAACAGAACAGGAAAGTCTGAATAAATTTGCATGCTCAAATTAATTTATTATTGCTTGGAAATAATTTGGTTTCATTTTGCCATACCTAAATGGAAGCTCAAGTTCCTCATTCCAGTTGGGGTTTGGACCCTCTGCTGTTGTTGTCCGGCAGACTGTTCGCTGAAAAGAAACTTCTACAAAAGGACGGACTAAAACCTACAAAACAGAGGTTGAAACAAAGGGAACACACCCCTATAAAAATTCATCAGAATATATTAAATTACACATTTTTACATATTTAGAAAAATATAGATATACTTTGTGGAGACCAGGCTCGTTTAGCTCAGATAAAACCTTACTATACCTTAAATATTGCACTTCCCAGGCATTTTTAAAACTTTAAACAATATTTGATATGTTAGTATTTGCACCAGATTATGTGTATTCAGAATACTTGACACATTTATATACACTCGTAAAACCACATTTTCCTCTGAAAGCAGGAAAGCTACTGGCTATCAAATCAAAGAAGGTAACTGAACATATGAACCAGACACCAGTGAAAAAAAGTGCACTTGTATCCTCTTATCTGTAATCCAAGAAGCCTTCTGCTACAATCCTGGTTGTCTCTGAAACTGGTTCCTATTACAGATAAGCAACTCCTACTAGACACAACAACCCCCTAATGTGATTAAAAATGCCTTAATGGAGCATTTAATTAGCATTCAAATGCATATTGCAGAACCTTTTCTACTTTTCAAGAAGCAATAATTTTGAAGGAAAATCATAAGTAAAACAGGAAAAAACCCTCAAGGGCTTCCATCTTCATTCAGAAGGATGTTTAATTTAGTTCTCAATAGCAAGCAAATGTTGTTTCAGCATCAGCAGTAAGAATGGCTGCACTGGTTTAGACTAAGAGTTCACTGGGCCCAATACTCAGATTGTGAAAAGGGCCATCAGCAGACACATACACAAGAGTAAGAACAAAGCAGACATATATGACATTTTCTCCTATTACGCTTTCAGGCTTCAACTATTTTCAGATGAAGGACTTTTCTAAGTCTGTAATGATTTTTCTAGTTAATAACTCCCAGTGGATCACTCTTCCAAATATTTGTCCAATACCCACTTCAATGCAAGCAAACCTCCTTATTCCACAATACAAGTAAGAAACTTCTCTGAGCATCCTATTAAATGCTGCATGAAGAACCACAATCTTCAGTTTGTTTTGAGCCCGACTCCTACCAGCTTCATCTGACTATTCCTCACCCTTGTACTGAAAGAGCCAGTAAACAGTCAATACTTATCCACAATCTCTACATTACTCATGATTTTATGCCCCTCTACCACATTCCTCCTCCCCTACTTGCAGTTACTGCCATTCTGGCTGAAAAGCCCTACCATTTTTCACTGTACAGTAGCCATTCTGTATTTCTGACATCCTTATTGCCTTTCTCAGAGCCTTTTGCAGCTTTGCTATCTTTCTGGAGATCAAGGAGTGGGCAATGTGCCAATCTTACTAATCAGACATCTTGCTGATGGTAAACATTACTGTCTGTGGAAAAGAGGAGTGGTCACACCTTCATGTAAGAAAACATTAGTTTTGCAATATACCTGGTTGAATGCCCAGTCTGGGTTATCAGTTGGGCTCTGAGCTGATGGAGAGGCTACAAACATTTCCCTAAAGGGCCTTGAAGATTTGGACGGTTGTTGAAGTTTGCTATGAGAAGAAACAGACGACAAAAAAAAAAAAAAAAGACAGAGAACACATTACAAAATATGGATGCCTCACATTCTGTATTAAACATACAGAATTCTGGAAATACTTCTGATATTTTTATACTATGACTTTAACATTGGAAAGATACTTATTTGATCAAATAACAGAGAAAGAATGCCAGAAAGGGGTAGCAAGTATACTAGCTCTTGTAAGCCTCATTGTAAAAGAGTGCGCTGTGCCTGGCATGCCTCTTTTCTGAGAAGCTTATCAACCCCAGACTTTTTTTCTTTGCCTCCCCCATACAAACTCCTCTAGCTACAGGTTTTTCAGTTTAAGGAGATGAATCCCCACAGAATTCATAAACAAGTGTAGACTTCACAGTATCCAGGCAAGGCCTCTATGACAAAATTAAACCCATATGAATATTATACAATTGGCAACCCATTAGTGAAATAAAATAAATGCTAATATGTTTATTTTTATAGTTTTTCCACATAACTATTCATGGAGAAGGCAGCTCAAAATAAGATATCATATACTGCAAAAAGACTGGGAGGGTTTTTCGTGATTTTTGTAATATTGAAAATGAATACATATTTTCATCTTTTCCTTCCTGGTAACATGTTTCTAGTATGGACTGCTTTTCTCAGTATGAACTTACTTACAGAAATCCAACAGAACCTTTATTACAGTAGAGAAATAAAAGAGCAGAAGATGCTAAATTCTGTATGCTTAGTAACTGATCAGCTAGAAAACACCTCTGAGTTAAATGCAAGGTGCATTCATTTTGGGAAAGAGAGAGAATGCTGCGCTAACACATTGCTTCTGGAACTGAACCAGGCTGCTCAGAACTCAAGTTCACATGATGCAGCATCACGCAGTGCAGGCATTGCCTTAATGTGCCTGAAGGTAATGATCACCTTTAAAATTAGTCAGAGCCAAATTAGGCTCAGTCCATTAACTTAAACAGTTCATAAAGGAAAGGACCAACATGCTACACTCAGGAGGCAGATATAGTATCCCACAATGAAGAACAGGATTTTGTTAATACTTATTTTTGGTATTTAATTAAGATATTAAGAATTAAAATTGCCCTGAGTACAACTAGTAGGCTTGCTTAAAGTATAATTTAATCTTATATTACCAGAGTTACAATATTGCCAAAGCTGTAAGTTCTCTTCCAGAGAGTTCTTTTCTCAAGCAGATGAATATAGTTTTTGTTAAAACATTTAATGAATTTAGCAGTTATTGATAAATGATCATATTATTCTACAAAACTACAAAAAAAGCAGTTCTTTCATTATTAATAAAAAGATAAATGCATATATGTTTTTATCATGAGGATCAAAACAACACACGTGGCTGAAATTCAACATTAGTTGCTCCAGCTGTCCTCAAAACAGCTGCAACCAGAAAATGAATCTGTACTGGAAACAGCCATTTAAACATACCTCATCACTGGATTTCTCACTGGAATATCATAAGCTCTAATAACATTCACTAACAGTTTTACGTCTCCATCTGATAAATTCTGTGCTGTGACCTTCTTCCTTTCTTTTCTTCTTGGCTTTAATGGTCGTTTTGTCTCTGTCAGCTTAAAAAGGCTGAGTCCCAGAATACTAAATAATCATAAAACAGATATCTCATAATTTTTGAATAGAATCCAGCATTCTAGTGTTTCCATGACACACATGCAAATTATGCACTAACAGGAAGATAAAATATATGTTCCTGTTAGTGTCATACAAAACTCTATGAAACATGAGAATGTTTTAATTGTTTAGTTGTTTAATTGTATGACAATCCAGTTCTGTCTTACATTTCAGATATTATAACTTAAATGTGCAAAAAAGGTTTTTTTCCAAAACTTGGTAAGGTGAAAATAAGACAATGACACAGCTTAAAGATTAGATCTAAACTACAGTGCTATAAACAAAGTATCTAGCAGATGATGACAACCACTGTACAGAATAGGCAAAAAATCTAATTACACAGCTGTGTACAACAAACAATAAGCTACAGAAAGGAAGCAGAATTAATATGCCACAACGTACCCTGGACCCTCAGAACTTATAACCCAAGGCAAAGCAGAACCAAAGGAAAAAAAAACAAAAAACACAGGAAAAGAATAAAAAGCAGATGTATGTTTTTACATATTGATATTAACTGTAGACATTTAAAAATCTACTTTAAAAACTGATAGCTAGCAGCATTATTTCCTTATTCATAATAAAAAAATCAGTGATTACTCTTAAAATAACACAAACCCATGAGTTGCTCAAATACCTCACTAAGAAGATGCTTTAAACAAATCATGGTGTATTTTAAATTCAATAACCATACAAATTAGCAAATAGAATCCAATATGAATTAGTGTTCATGTTAAGCAAATATCAATGCAGCATTTGATTTTAAACAACTCCAAAAGCTGATTACAGTCTTGTTTGGACTTTTCCATTCTGTGATGAGAAAAGATGAACTAAAAAATAGAATGAACTCTTTTGTAAGAGAGCAAGTCTCTGTATCTCCAGCAGATGGGACTGTTTAGATTTATACTGGTCATAGAAAAAGCTTTATCTGTACTTAGGAGTGTCACTTTTATAGTGTACACAAGCAACTTCTGGATAAAATAAAACTTGTATTTCACAATCTATTTACTTACACAGATTTTAAGTGAGCTACACTAGTCAAAAGTCATCTATGCTGTGATGACTGGTAAATGTCAAAATCAACAAGTATGTGATTTGGAACAAAAATCCAAAGAAAGTGTTTAAGTAATAAACCAAATAATAATCTTAAAAGAAAAAAGGAAGTAATTTACAAACTCAGTAACATTTCTGAAAGTAAGCAGCATGTGACAACATCCAGCAACAGCAAACAGAAATACATGGGAAGTAAAACAAAGATAATGACTGTTAAAAAATCTATTCCACACTATTTGCTGGGCACATGCACTGACTCTAAGTGAGCATCACTTATAGAACCAGTAGTAGTTTTATTGCCTCTGACATTTGTCTGATATTTGGAAAACATTCAATCTGGCACCAGCTAGGGCAATGCTCAGCTCATCAGTTCACAGCCTGATGCATTACATCCTGCTGAATCTTATTTACATGCTGTCACATTACTTCTCCCAAAACCAGACTTTTTCTTAAAAAAGTTTTTATGCACTTTGTGTATAAATACACTGTCTGTCCTAACAGAGATGTGCAGTGATTGAAGTTTGTATGCTATACTAAACACAAAATTGCATCATTTACATGAATTATTTTGATTTAGAACAAATAAAGCTAGCTCCCTTACCCCAGGCTGGGAATCTCCTCTTCATTGACAAGGTCAGAGAGAAGAAAATGGTGTTTTGCTATGAGGAAACGGTTTATTACCGATTCTCGAACCTGTGAATTGGGAGGGAGAAGAGACAAAAGTACATTTCTAATTGAAACCCAAGGCAAATATTTGCATTCTGTCTGTTAAAGACAAACAAAATGTCCAAATATACATTCTTTATTTTTTCCAACTTTTAAGAGTCATGGTTTAAGGAAAAATTTCTTCTCATCAGGTATTTCTTCGGAACATAATAAGCTCATTTTACAAATACAATGACTCTCTAGAAACATACTGGCTAGCCAGATATAAGAATATATGAAAGCATACAATCAGAAAATGAGGTCTTTCCTGCATAGAGCTCATCATCAGAAACAATCACAACAACAAATGACACTAACAGACATCTCTTTTACATATCTAAGTGAAGTTGCAGAAAAGGCTGCAGAGAAATCTATATGGTATTAGTTATGGGGAATAAAAGCAACACCTTTGACTGGAGAACAATCTCTGAAGCCTGTATTGCAAACACTAGGATTTCAAGTAAATGTTTAAAATCCTCAGTTCCTTTCATTTCTCTGCTGAGGTCATAGACTGAAGCACAGAGATGAAAGTTTTCCTTCTCCCAACAACTATGTGGAAGCAGAATGAGAGAGTATTGCCTTCTTCCTTTTTTCCTACCACTAACGCCAGTAATGCGGTTACATACTGTGCTATTACAAGATCAGTTGCAGAACAGCAATAACAAACAATTTTCTGCAACACATCTCCCTTTGTTATTTTTAAAAGTTTTTATTTATTATACCTTTGTGTTAGAGTGACAGGCATATTAAGATCACGTTACAGAATGAACTGAATTTCAGTTCTGATGCAAGCAATCTAATTTCCAAGCATGTCTGACAATTTATAAAAGTGTAAAATAACCAAATATTACTTTAAAAAAGGCTACTTGTATTTAATCTAAAAGAGTGACAGATAAAGGTATCATAATGTATGCTACTGTGTACTATTATACTATTATTCAGTGTGCTGCATGAGCCATATGTTTGAGTACACACTTAAACACCATGCGATACATATAGGGCTGACACAGACAACAGCTTTGTTAAAAATATTTTTTTTATATTATCATACTGAAACTGGGCTTCGGCACTTGCCTGGGAGATTTAAATACTCCTCATTGTCTAGGATTCTTTTACAAACAACTCTTTCCAACAGACAATTTGTTTTGTCCTACATGAAACCAACTTTATCATCGTATTACATGTTTTTCTAGCTGGCTAGAATTTGATACAGTTTTTGATATTTCCAGTACTGGTAAGAAACTGTTGGCCATGTTTTGCACTTGCCATTTTGCCAAAATAGTCTGAAATTGTAAACCTCTCTTGGTTACACGACCAATGTTTTCCTGTACCATTTTTGTTCCTCTAAGGATTAAAGAGAATATCATCCTAGCAGAATGAACAGACTAGACAAATAAACTAAATCAAGATAAGGGGGAGATGATGTTACTCTAATACCACTACGAAAGTTATGTGATGGAAGATATGACCTCTGCCTTAAGCTGTAGGACAAGACACTCTGCGTATTGCATTAAACGATGCTTAACAGTGGTTAGAGCCACCTTCACGGAGATAATGAAGTTCTTAGCATGACAGCTTACAAGAAGGGAAACAGGCAGGAGATTTGCACTGGGACACAGTAGTACAAATCTCCGGGATGCTGGCGCAAAAAAGAATTTACAGAACTACTAGAAAAATCCAGAATGGCTGGTCACTTTGTATATTGCATCTTTTTTTTACTAACATTAAATAAGTCATTCATAAACCTCCACTTGTTCAATTAGACCAGTTTCAGGCCTAACTTGGAATTTCAAAGATGTCTGTAGGTCATGATTAGAGAAGAATCAGTTTTTAGTATTCATGGAAATAAAGCACCCAAGTATAGAAGCAGCATATGGCCTAGAGAAATATGGTGGATCTGTATTTTTTGCAGCTTACCTTCTGTAGATAGTTGGCAACAACTGCTCTGTGTGCATCTAGGCAATTTTTGCTGTCAATCACATCCCTCTCTTGCAGTCTCTTCTCATAGTCCTAGAGATATTTACTAGAGTTTGTGATTTGATATATATTCAGTGCTTTATTACATACAAGAAAAATGGTAAATATTTCATTAATATTAATGAATGGATCATAGTAAACCAAAACAGATGTCAGAGGTTTATAAAGCTATTTTTAATGCTAATGTATACAGCAATAGCATTGCTAAACTTCCATGAATAGAGACAAGAATTCCATTAAGTTACAAGATTCATGTGGTTTAAATTACTATGAATAACTTGAAGATTTCCCTCTCTCCTTTTAAAGATGAACTTTGACCTGCTGCTGTAAACTGAAATTCCATTTGCACTGGAAATGGCTTCTCTTATTGCAGCTGCAATAGGGAGAATCCTTCACAAACAGAAGTGCTGCCGTATTCATGGAAAATGACCTGAAGTCTGAACTGTGTTTTAATACATATAACTAGGTTTTCATAGTGTCTAACACTGGAAGAAACTACTTGTGGGCAAGTTTGTTGGGAAACAATTATTGAGCTATTTTTAAGTCATATCCAAGAAAAAAAGAGATTTAGTAGCTTAACAAAAATCTGTTTGGATATTGTGAGAAAGTGAAAGCTTTTTGAGCAGCCAGAGTGTGAAAATCTTGCTTTGCCTGAGGTTTGAGAAAAGAATCTGTTGCTTAATCAAGGGGCTGAGATGAATACTCGTTGCCACCACAAGAAAAAGATTTATGAGAAGCACTTGGTTCTTGGGGAGAAGTATGTTGATGGAACATTTCTCCAGGCTGCAGTTACTATTCTGGTGGACTACGATGAAAGCTGTACTGACAGATGGATGAAACATTTATTCACAAGTTTAGGAAAGTGTCTCATAAATTAAAAAAGGTTAGAGCTGACACTAAGCTCCCAATCAAAACACAGAGCCTACAAGTCCTGTAGGTCTCCCAGGATCTGCAGCTTAATGGCAGTCTGCAAATCAGGTTGGCTTTAGAACCACAGCTAGTTATCATGTAAAAGCTACTCAGTAAAATTAACCTTCAGGTCATTTTGCTACTGTTGTTACTTAAGAGGACATAATTTTTTCCTAAGATCCAGGAAGCACGTTCTGGAAACACTTTATTTCATTATTTCCACAATAAATTTTTATCTAACTTTTCCAGTGTATAATAATTATTGTAGAATGACTTCAGATTAGCAACAAAATAAAGTAAGAACAGCTCCTCCGAGACAGAAATCTTAATTTTTAGGCAGATCTAGTAATGGCTAAGCTGTAAGTCCAATAATGGGAGCTGAATGTCGAACTGGTACATGCATACGCATTGTTCCCTTCACATGTCTTTTCACTGCAATATGATTGAAGTATCACAGATCATCAATTAATGGTTGTTAACTGTTAGTAAACTGTTGGCACTAAATAAACTTTCAGAAGAAATAGAAAAACATCATAAACTTCTGATAAAGCAAATACTCAAGATATAGGCTGATTGGCCCCAATTCTACTGTTGAACCCCAAATAGAAACTCTTCCTATTTGACCCAAGACACTTTTTGTGCTCTATGCTGGCCTTGGTCCAGTGTTTCAGTGTCTTCAGCGTCCAGTGCACTGGACAAGGTATTCAACTTAATTAGTCCAGTGAGGATGAGATTAATAAGCAATCCCATATCCACCTACAACTATCTGTGAGGCAGTTACAAAAAAGAGAGTGTCAAACTCATCTCTGTATTTCTGTACAATATAAAAGGGAAAACAGCCATTAAATACAACTTGGAAGGCTCAGGTTAGACATGATTCATTAATTTTTTTAAAATAATCACTGGAAGGATACTGCAGCACTGGAACAGGTTATCCAGAAAGGCTGTGGAATCTCCCATTTAGAGGTTTCTCAAGATTTGGCTAGACAAATACACAGCTGACCTAATCTAGAGCTGACAACATTCCCATCACCTCAGTGGAAAGCAGGACTAGGTGACCTCCAGATAATATTTTCCAAACAGTATTTCCACGATTCTATGACTTTTCAGACTACTTTCCCAAATAACTAGTAAACTAGAAAAAATACCACTTTAAACTTAGTTTTGAAGATCATGTCACATAAAATGAACTTGGAATGGGTGATCATGGGTTTATCCAGTTTACTATGGTTTTAAATATTGAATGATAACATGAAATTAACAAAGTTAGTTCATAAAATCAACTGGATCAAAAAGACATATCAAAGATGTGGCACATCTTTAAACAAAACATATAAAACTAACCTAAAATCTAAAAAGGAATAATATTCATTGTAAAAAGTCTGACATGATTGAATTAGTACACATCTTTAAAAAAAGATATAATCCGAAAGAAATTGAAGAAAGGAATTTTTAAAATAAATTTATGTAAGAAGGAGGGATAAAGCAGCAGTCACCAGACTCAGATGATTCTGACCCTGCTGAGGAATGAACACACGAAAATGCTCCTTAGCCACATGAATTGCTGAAGAACAAAAGAATGCATGACTTAACACTAATAATGGAGTTGAGATTAAAAATAATTGAAGTGTGACCCAAATAGAAAATGCACACACTGCATTTCCATAAGGTAATTAACAGACAGGCAAGGACAGGGCAAGCTAATGGGAACAATGCACTAAAACAGAAAAAACTGCAACATAGGCTGTAGTAAAACATAAGGAGGTTTTAATTCTCATTAGATGATTGCTTCCAGCAGTCTCCACAGAAAGGGTTCAAAAGTTAATAAGCCTTTATTTATCTTTGCATTGCCATCCTATATTGGAAATCACCTTTAAAAAAAAAAGTCACTTACCATTATAAAAAAAGTATCTTAGAACATTTGTATCTACAGCAATTGCTGTGTTTTGTTTTTCTCCTTCCACAGTACAGCTGTGAAAATATTGCCTTGGAAGGAAGTTATCTTAATTAAACTAAAATAACACCAGAAAGGTGAAGGAATAAAATTCTTATTTTTTACTCATCAGCATAGCTGCACATTCTTTAAGGAACAAGCTGACTTAATGAAATACTATTAGCATTAAAACTAGAAAAATATTTCAGATAACATTCTACCTGGAAGATTTTGTCACTGATTTCTCGTTCATGTAAAGGGACTTGCTTATAGTTTCGGAACTCTGCCACCTCCTCATTCCTGAGCTGCAAGAGTCGGAATCTCTTCGATCTATTAAATTCCTCATCAGAAACAAAATTAAATTCTTGCTGCAACTGTTCCAATCTGAAGAAATCAGGAACATGTGCCTCTCCACTTGTGGCAACCTAAATTAAAAGAGTTTAAAAATTATTAGCCTTTTCATACAAAGTGACAGAAGCCTATAAAACTTTTGTAAGTATTATGTACATATTGTAAGGATGTTCATTTTAAGAAAAAGCAACTGAGATGAATCAAACTGAGACTGAAACACTAAGTGTTTTAAAGCAGGTTTTTGTTGAGCAAAGTGTATGAGATTATACATTTAAAAATACAATAAAATTCTATTGCCTTGTAACATAAACAAAACTTTAGAGTGTAGGAAAACTATAACATAGCAGAGTAACCAAGGAAGCTGTACTGAAAAGGTGATTCATTTACAGAACTTCAGCTATGTAAATAGCTCCTCAATTTGCTGTTTAGAAAAGTCCCAACTTCTACTAGTTCTCTTTGTGCAATTGTCATTAATGAGCAACCTCCTGTTTAATACCATACAAGTACATTGGGAATATCCCTGCATTTTAAGGAAACAACAAACTCAAGAGTCTGTATTTTTTCATTTATAAATTAATCAGTTTACATATTCTCTTATACCTATTTTTCACTGCTACAATACTACTGAATGGATTAATAAATCATATTTACTAATAAATCATTAACCCACTACTAAATGGATGAATAAATCATATTTTTAATAGACATTTTGCTTCTTAACACTGACACAAGTATGTCTATCACAAATTCAAATGCTACTACATTTCTGGCACAAAAGCAGATTGCCTGAAAAGGTACTGGTGACTATGTGTTTCAGGGCTCCATTAGCCCTACAGCCCTGAAAAAGCTGCTTACCGTGATCAGCTGCATCAGAGCTGCATTGTTTGGGTCATTTGGATCAAGTTTTGCTTCCGCTGCCCACTGAGCTAGTTTCTTCATGTCAGTTAAGCCCGATGTGCCAATGGATGCAATAGCATCAGTATTTTTTAAAGCACTAAAAAGACAATTGACAGAACTTATACCTAAAACACATATGATTTAGCAATACAAAAAAAGTATTTAAAACAATTTTAGAAAAAATCTCCCCACAACCTGAATAGTAAGTTCCACTACACAGTTGTTAGTTGTAGCTATGCAACTGAGGGAAAGATGGAAAGTAAAGTAAGGAAAGTAAGAGGGAAGTATGAAAGAACTGGTGGGAAGGGAACTTTTATATAAGATAGTAAGGTGCTTACTGATATTTTTATGACACACTGACACTATTCCATGTTGCTAATTACTAGGAAGCAAGATGATAAATTGCCTCACAGCTTAAAAGTTGACATAAAGGTTCTGACAATTCATACTGAAAAGAACTTAGATGTACAGTCCTTGCTTGCACCATGTCTTAAATCCTGTCTTTGACCTGTCTCCTGGATGGCCCTCTCAGACCTGCTTTTGTAATCTTGGTCTCCACCACCCTTCCCTGCTGTTTCTGGATAGACTCTGGGGCCCAATTCATCCCCTGGCTATGTTTGAGACTCCTGTCAGCACCCTGCTCTGCCTGTCATGTTCAGCTCCTGTAGGACTGTAGGCTGGCGAGGGCACTGCCTGTGTGGAGATATTCTTGAAGCCTTCTCTCTTGTGGCACAGCCCTGCTTTTGGTTCTCCCTGGCACTACGAGTCCCAGTTTCACTCCTTACCCATTGGATGTTCCTGCTCACTTTCTTGTATTCACAGTAGGCAAGGAAGTATGATAGGTAATCTGGAGGCTACTTGTACACTGACTTGCTGAACGCGCTTCTGGCATTTTCTCACAAAAGCCACCCCTGAAGCCCCACCACCACCAAAACCTTGCCATGTAAACCAGACACAGCAGGACGTGCCTCCCATTAGCCGAATACCACAGAAGGTAGATTTTTCCCCTTGTCTTGTTAGGGCTGCTAATTTTAGTCTTTGTTCTCTACTTCTCTGAATATTTTCAAGAAAGCTTGAAGAACTTACAGATCTTTCCTGCGCTGGGTTAGAATCAGCCATATATCCAGCAGTTATTGGAGCAGCAGATAAAGCAGTTATCATCAAGGTTTTATCTTTAGGCACCAGAACTGAACAAACCCACACTGAATTGCAATTGTGCTGAAAAGCTAATGGGCAGCAAAAGTAACTTTAGGCATGAAAATCTTGTCTCTGACTTTCACAACAGACAGTGGAAAGTCACAGAGGGCTGTTCATCTCTAGAGGGTGATTCAAAGAAGAGTCTTTTACAGTAACTTCCTTCTGAACTTCCCCATTTTTCCATTTACTGTGGTGATTAGTCTCCCGAGTTTAAATTTAGTCTTTGGGAATACATCCTTGTTTTAACCTCATACTATTCCAGTCTCATTGAAGTCAGCAGGTTACTTAAACGCTAATCAGCAAATTACTCTAACCGCCACAGCTTGAGTCAAAAACAGTGACAGAGTGACTTGGATACCAAGATCTAGCCTCTAAATAAATAAAAATCTGACAGAATCTAATCAGCTGGAAGAGGTACTTGCTCAGTGTTAATAAGTATGAGAAAACTCTTCAGGCTTTACAGTGAAGTTATCTGAGGACATCACAAAAAGAGACTTTACGTATCATCTCCTTGACATTACTGGTATTATATAAAAGCAATATTCAACTTGCAGCCACAGAGCAAATTAGATAGTATATTATTCCATTCAAAACAAATTTCTGCAGGTCAACAAGCTTCTAATGGAGAAAAAAAAACACACGAGTATTATCTTGGAATGATCACAGAATCACAGAATGTTAGGGGTTGGAAGGGACCTCGAAAGATTATCTAGTCCAACCCCTCTGCCAGAGCAAGGACAACCTAGAGCAGGTAATGATCTGACAGATGACAATTTTTCAGTGATTAATTCACTAACAGTGTCAAGCCCCCATACTAACTTCTACTGCTTTCATAGCATAATTTTTATCACTAATTACAGAAAAGGCATTTAAAGCATGTGTCCCAATAGACTCCCCAAATACACTTTGGATAAGAAAGAACTGGAGCTTCTGTCCTTAGCAAAATGATGACAGAAAAGTTCCTTGCCAATATATACATCTTCTATTAGAAAAACATAAGTGTATTAATCAGCTTGAGATTAACTTTAATATTGTCTATAAATAATATATTAAAAGATAAAATTTCTAACTAGAATCTATTTACCAAAAATGTGTAACCTAAGGTATCTGCAGGGGGCTACGGCACAAAGTAAAATATCTAAACTTAAGGAAAAAGGTTATGAAAATTCTTGATTATGAAAGTTGTTCTTTGGGGTTTTTTTTTCAAAAAGATTAGTATAATCAGTTTCCCATGAACCACTGAAAATTCATATCATATTACCTTAGAATGCCTGTGTTTTGCTGAGATACTGGAGGAATTAAGGGGATTCCTTTTTCTCCAACTGCCCAAGAGACACTAGTGGATACTTTCCCAGAGGTCATTAATGTCATTTTGTTGCTACCATCAGCTTCAAATGAAAAGGACACACCTATCAAGGGAAAACACACAAAGTATTTTTTTTTGCAAAATTTTATGCAAAATTTATGCATACAAACACAATGTCTAAACATTTCTAAAAATACTTCCTGAAAATAAGTAGTCAAATAACCCATGCCTTTATATAAATGGGATAATGAGAAACATCTTGATTCTGCTGCATGCTGTGGGGAAGTACTACAGGAGTCAAAGATTCTATTCCACTTACAGAAAGGGCTACCATTTCCACCTACCATTTGGGCTGAAAGGAAAAGCTATGCCTTGAAAGCTATGCCAAAGGCTTCTCTTTCCTTCCTAGATGCACACTATTTAATATTTCTGGTAGTTTTCAGATTCAGCATACTGATATTAATGAAACAGAAATTCAGAGTCAAAAGAATAATGCATTACTGAAAAGTCAGTCCTAAAGCTTTGTGACACACAATTGTGTATACAGTCATCACAGTCAATGACATTTACACACACATTTGTTGTAATTATTTTTTACCACATTTCTTTCCTCCACAGCTTTTTATCTATTCTGCTCTAGCTTGAGCTGTATTTCATATATGGCAAATTTATGCCACTCAGTCATCTCATAAAGCTGTTCAAACTTTTTCTATAAACTTGAAAGTTCAATATGCTACTACATATTACTCCTGTTTCCCCTTTTCCTATTTCTTCCTTGTTTCATCTTTCTAAAGTCCCGAGGATAAAATGCATTGCAGGATGTCAACAAAGCAACTAGGAAGGCAAAAAATTACTCTGCATATAAACTTATACAGCTGGTTCTTCAGTGATTTAAAACATTAAAATCACTGGTGCTATACTGATTAATACCATCTGCTTGCTCTGCAGTGTCAGAAGCCTGATTACTTAAATACTAAAAAAAACCCCAAACACCTTCTATAGCTAGTAGAGCTCCACTAATACTACAAGCCAAATAACAAATACACACTTTTGTATTATTAAAATTGGCAAGATAGAAAAAAAATCCACAGCACACTTATAAAATAGTAATGGTTGTTATTATTCAAGAATCAGTTACAGAAGCTTCCAACGCTCCTAACAGAATTTACTCTGAAACTTATGCCAGCCTGTTACTGCTACATGGTTTCAGCAAAATGAGTAACATTGAACTGAGAAAGATTGAGAGACCCTACCACTCCCAACTCCTTCGTGGTCCAACATCACACGCTGATTGCTGCTGAACTCTATTTCTTCTATAGGAGCACTGCCCGTCAGAACTGTAGTCTCAGGAACAGGTATGAACACTTCAGCCAACAAGGTGGTACTGCTCATACCCATTGTTTCATATATCTAGAAAAAAACATGGTGACAGACATAATAAACAATTTACACGTGTATTCATGAGAAGTTGAAAACATTGTAGGATATTCGGGCAAAAGGGTTTACTATGACTTAAGCATGAAATAATTCATTTAAGGCAACTGTATTCATTTACTTTCTAAAATAGCAGACATTTCAGGTATCAGCAGTTAACTTGGTCTGAATTCTTCTTAAGAGCATATCTTCCTCACCTTTCCAATGCACCTGAGAACAGTATGACAAACTCCAGGCTTTAAAGAGCATCACTGGACAATATTCAATTGCTTGTGACAGTCACTGGCATCAGGTGAAGATGCCAGAGGGATTCTGCTTCACTAATTCTCTCTTACCACAAAAGGCAGGGTAAGGCACACAGTCCCCATTCTGGCAGCACTGCAGGCTGCTTCCCTCCTTCCTGGCCAGTTGCAGGCTCAGAGTGGTGCAAGTGATTTCTCCATTCAGATGTTTTTAGTCCAGGACAATGGCATTTCTTTTCCCTTTCAATTTGTGCATTACATAAATGAAGCAGGTGAGGGGTATTACACCCTTCCCTGAACTACCTGTGATAGGTGACTTTTCCTGTTAGGCAACTTAACAGAAATAGGATCCTGACCATGTTCCTCCTAGAAATAAATTGTATTGGCTGTGAAAATGATTCATGTAACTCACTTGTTAAATCTTACTTGAATGGGGGGTGATAGTTTGACTTAACTGCACTGTTGATCAAGACAAGTGCAGATATGGACATGAATAGCGAATTTTTTTCTTATTGCCCTCCAGCAAACTTTATGATTATTTTATTGTATGGACAGTAATGTTTTAAGACAAACATTTTGGCAAGTTTATCTGCAACATAAACCACTTTTTCTAAAATCTAGAGGCTGCTCCACTAAGATATTTAATCACAAGCCCCAGTTATTTGATCTCTCCCATGCAGCCCATAGTCATGTAATATATAACACACACACACATATATATGTATATATAAATAAAGCACAAGCATCAAAAATGTAGCAGCAAAGTTGAAAGTTTGTGACTGGAGAAGCAAGGAAAGGGTATAAGGGTCTTTCACAGGCTTTTCAGTCTTTACAACACTACCATAGAGCAAAATACAAGCGTTACAGGAATATTACATTTCATACTATCTTTTTAAAAGTTACTATGATAAATCATTATCTACCTGTAGTTTCAAACTTTCTGGCCAATTGAATATTTGTAAATTGAAAATCTGTCCAAAATGAACTCTGAAATCTGAACTTATTGGTCGGGTAACAGTCCTTGATATTTCTTTGGAGTTGAAAAGGACTTTTATAAATGCTGAGTGTTTCTTCACATCTTCTCGTCGCAAAACTTCTGCTCTGTAAATAAGCCAAACAAGCCATCATATAATTTTTAATAACATTTTTATTTTTTTGTTCTTTTTAATGAGAATCTGATTCCTCAAGGGGAAACAGAAGTCACCTTCATAAAGCTGGTATTCTTCTAAAAATGTCACTACACAGGAATGACTTTAAAACTATTACTTAACAGTTGTTTTATCTTCTCATGAACATAAAATGATTCAAAAATGAACAGGTCCAATTTTAGATCTGCTAAAGCCACTTTCATATAAAAGGGGCTATTTACAAAAACAAAATTCCCTTCTACTCCCTTCCTCCAAAGCACAACAAATGATATCAAATTGAGTTAAGATTTTTAAGTTTTTAGTCACTGAGAGTAGAACAGCCAAGCAATGTTCCCTGATGAGGCTATTTGCTGAATAAATATAAAACAAAGCAGTTTTAAAATGACTCAAATCTGCTAGATGTATGTTAAGTTGCATGTGTAAATGTGGAAAGTAACACAAAGTACATTCACTTATTTTATCCACAGTGAAATCTCTTGTTTGCTACACAAATACTTTATTTTCCCTTTGTTGACTATAGCACAGACCTGGTGTAAAGGACTGGCTAGTGAGAACGGCACTAGAATCTACACTGAAAACAAGTTATATACACACCGCTGTTCTATGCGGATGCTCAAGGAACATCAGAAGGTTCAAAGGGAATGTGCAGACATGCATTCTCCAAGCCCAGTTTATACAAGGTTACATGTGAACTGAAAATGAATTCAGTTATATCAGCTTCAGAAGTAGAAGCTTTATCACCAGGCTAAACAGAGCACATGTCTCTAAAATTGTACAAACAATGTATTCAAAAATAACAGCAGAAAATAATGAACAAAGTAATTTGCAGGCTAACACTTATCTTACCGAGGACACAGCTCAGTCGGAGTTATACTTCCTGACAGGACCAGTTCAGGAACTACAGCAGGCTCTCCAGGTTTCCTTCTGCAATTGTCAGCTTTTTCTCTAACCTGCTGCTCTATTTCCAGTCTATTGGCCATTTTAGGTCGCGTGGGTTTTACACGTTCCTCATCAACATCAGAGTCTTCTACAGATTCGTCTTCTTCATTAACGTCTTTTTTCTTCTTTTTCTTCTTGGACTTCTGCATATAAAATTAAGATACTTCATGAACTTTGTTTTCTTTTGTTCTCTTGATTTACAAGTGATAAACACGTATGAGAAATGACTGCATAATTTTAAAGTCATCAGAATTCAACAATGCATTCCATTCACGTGCTTCAAAAACACAGTGTGCTTCAAACAAAACATTCATTTAACCTTCCCAACCAATTTACAAAATAAACATGTTTCTTGAACATTTTGGCAAGCAGCTTGCTTCTCATTTGGCCTGAGTTACCATGTGCATTCCATTAGGATTGAAGGAAGGTTACTCAACCAGTAGCCACAGTTCTTTGAGATGTATTGTCTGCATGCACATTGACAAAGTGAACGCACATGTGCCACCAACTGTGGAGCACAAGATTTTTAGCTTAGCAGTATCTTTAGCATGAGCAGAACGATCCGCTCCCTTCTTCCAAACCAAAGAGAAAAATAAACATCACAATAAACATGTCTTTCATCCTCTCCTGAACTGCAGGACTCCAGTGTTCATGTACACGTTCAGCTTTAAAAAACTGCAAGCAAGTTCTTCCTTCCACAAATTTACAGATTACTTGGAAGTACAGCCTGCTTGGAGGCACCAGTCATGTCGTGATTTCAGATACCATAAGCAAAAGAGGAGGAGATGAGGAAAGCAAACAGTTTCTCCTCACTAACTGAAGTATTTAGCCAAACAACATGTTCACACATTTTTATTAGCAAATATTCTTTCTTTCTTTGTTTAATTTTATG
This sequence comes from Aegotheles bennettii, assembly GCA_013398125.1. NCBI lineage: Eukaryota > Metazoa > Chordata > Aves > Caprimulgiformes > Aegothelidae > Aegotheles > Aegotheles bennettii. The sequence continues at coordinate 671,643 of VZRW01002841.1, forward strand.
TTTCCCTTTTTGGGTTTTGTATTTCCTTTTAAAATTACCTGGTCTCTTCTACCTCTAGTGTCTTCCTTAGATTCATGTGATCTGTGCTAGTGAGACACCAATGGCAGTGATTAGCTAACAAAATACTTTGAGTAACGTAAAATAAAATTATTCTGGGCATGAATGGAAGGTCTGTGTATTATATTTCACTCTGAAGGCACAGAACCACAATCATCATGGTCTCAAAACAGTTTTTGACTAACACAATAAAAAGATGCTGAGAGCAGCTTTGGCTGGAACCATCCACCACGGTATTTGTGAAGGCATAACTGGCTAATGGCAGATGAACAGCTCCCATTAGGATCAATGCTCAAAACTATCTACCTTCATTTTAAGGTTTATTCAACTTATCCTACAAGTAAATTGACATGATACTAAGTCCCACTTAGTGTGCCCACCAATGTTTTAATAACAGGAATTTGCAATACCAGCAGATCAGATTCCCCTCAAACATCTTAAGTGCCTTAAGAGAAAACACCTTCCATAAAAGCATCAGCAAATGCACTAGGTTCTTGAAAACTGTATTTGAAGCATTTCCTTAAACTTTATTTTGCTTTGGCATCCAAAACCCCACAGTGTTGAAACTTGGCAGTAGTTATATTCAAGTATAATCAACTATTACTTTGGGACATCCAGTATATTGCCACGTAACTGTGAAAGCAAGTCCATGTTTTTTCTTTGCAAGAGGACATTAATTCAATGCAAATGCTGCAAAACTATTAAATTTTAAGAAAGAACTTCTGAAGTGCTGAAAATCAACAGCAGGAAGACAATGCTCCACAAAAACATAGCACATTTTAATTTTTTAATTAACAATTAATTTACTAATTCTAAGTAGACAGAATGTATCCAAATACATTACAAAATTTATGCATAACTACCTGAAATACATTTTTTCTCTGTATTAAAAGGACAAATTTTAAACACATCTAGTAATAATTTTCTTTTTTCAAATCTGTGAGTCTGTGATTTTGAGAAATGGAATGATCTAAACAAACCTGCGTCTTCCTCCAGGATTTCCACTCTTGTAGCTCAGTTTTATACTCCTCCATTTTCTTTTCATATTCTTCCATACACTCTTCTAGCAATTCATTTATCTCAGCCTGAATTTCTGCTTCATATGCTTTTTCATCTAATCTCAGATCCACCTCTTCCCTTCAAAACAATAGTTATCAACATTTTGCATAAATGACCATGAGATACAATTAAGTCTGTAATATATAAGTCTACTTGTCCATTAATTAATTATATCAAAAGTGTGTTCTGCTTAAAAATACTAGCATACTCAGACTAAGAGTTGATAGCAGACAGTTACCATACTCAAATTCTTACTTTTGCACCCCTCATATCAGAATTGTAAGTTCCCAAATTGACTAATCTTATTAAAACTCCATTGCTGGGAAATGAAGTACAAAAAGTGTTATCAAAACATACTTCCTCAGATAAAGTTTCATGGGTGTGTTAGTAAACTTCTGAAAGTCACGGAGGGATTTAATTTCTTTCCAAACTTTTATGATGGTCTTAAGCAACATTCTGTCTTTTTCTTGTTCAGCATCACGAAGTCTTCTGGTTTGTCTAGAAATATATATACATATGCACAAAATCAATTAGAATTGCATAACTTAGTGGAACAATAGAGTGAAAACTTGCAATACCAAAAGCCAAGCAATGTGGGTTTCAACTTGATTGGCTGCAGTGGTTTAAATCCAAAGAGCATAAAACCCAGACTTGAAGATGGCAGGATTCGAATTCTTTCTGTACTCTAGTACATTTTGGACAGTCTGACTTCAATTACAGTTCATTCCCTAGAGATCTCAAAGTTTTCTGAAATGCTTATTACAGCTGTACATCATTAAATACATTTTAAAGTCAATTCATGTAAACAACAGCCCAGGAAACATACACTGCTGCTATGAAGTAATGGTTATTACAATTGTACATTACAAAATGTGTTTTAAACTTTACATGCTTCTAGCTTCAGTAAAATGGAGTTGCAGAGGTGTAATAATGTAGTAATGTATGAAGTAATGTAAGTCCTTTGACAGCCCTACAAGATTCTTAACACAAAAAAAGTTAACATGGCTTTTTTTTTGCCTCAGAAATGGTATTTCATATTTCCACCCTCTAATCTGTTTATAAAAGGGCTATTCATTAGCACTTTTAATGACCAACACACACTTCTGATGTAAATGTCTCTGCAGCACAAGCACAGACTGTTCCCAGTACTACGCTGGTAGCTAAATATGTCTAGTAAAAATAACATGATTTAAAAAAACCAAACAAACACAAGATGTAAACTAACATTTTACTACTTGTAATATTCAGAGAATATAGAAGACAGCAGGCTGAGTTAGAGCTGAGAGAAGAAATATGTCATGCATTATTTAAAAGCATAAACAAATTTAGCAAAAACAATAAAGTTAAAATACAGACTTTTCAGAAAGCCATACTGAGTAACTTATCCACTTCATTAGCTAGCAGTTTGAATAATACTTATCCATGCAGCTTAACAATGTTTTCTTCTTTGTCTATCAGATGAAGCTAGAAGATTAATCTTAATGACATGAGGAACATACAGGTCAGTAATTATACTGATCTACTATATTCAATTTGGAAGCAAGACCTTTCAGTAGAGAATCACCTCTGCTAATATACGTCAGCTAGAAGAGCCTGAAACCTGCAATCCACAGCATACGTTGGTTTCCTCCTCAGCAAATGAGGACAGTAGGATTGAAATTGCTAATTTGCAAGTTTTCTGCATTCAGATGACATTCTTCCTCAAGTCAATGTAAAACTACAGCTCTGATCTTCAGACAAAGAGTACACATCAGTTATGTTATTGGAGGGTGGAGAAACAATTAGATTATTTTCCATGCTACACTCTCTTCACATCTGTAATTTCCCATGAGTGTACTACAGTTAACATTGCATTCATTTCCCTGATGGTCAAATAGAGACAAGGCAGGTCAGATGTTTTTACCAACATACATGGTTCAAGTTAGTATTAAACACCATGACAGTAAAAATTCCTGAGCTCATCTGAGCATCATATGTGAAACAGCTTCCAACAACAAAGCTGTAGCCAGAAAGAATTACAGATATGAAAAGCCCTAGAATAATCCTAGCCAAACTCATCTCACATTACTTATGTAACACTGATCTCACTGATTTCAGCTCAGTTTCTCCCGATTCATAATAGTGTGACACTAAACTAAAGCACTCCAGACCTAGAAAAACACTTCAGATCTCCAGAAGGAATATTCTATCTAATTAGAATTAACCACCAAGCAAGCCTTAGGGTTGGTGCCAAAATCCAAGAATCTCCAACCCCACAGTGAACCTTTTCATTGTTATTCTCATGCTTTCCCTGGTGAGAGCTCCTGTCTCCAAGCTATTGTATGGTAACTGCACACTGCCTGCTCCTACTCCTCTTGCAGACGTGTTAAGAAAATATTAACAAAAGCTACTCCTTTTTCAATGGAAGGAAGACTTTGTCCTTCAGTATGAAATAATACACTATGGACTTCTGTACGCCCTGCACAGAAACCAATGCATTATAAGACAGTGTACTTGAAGGGTGAAAAATCTGAAGAAGAAATTCCCAAACTAAGAGTAATGAGTGAATGTCTAAGTGTAAGCAGATGTAGATTTCAAGGCTGAAAGAATTGTTATTAATTTTTTTAATGTTGTATTATCATGTGACCCATTACGTCAGTCTAAACTTCTGTTTCTATAAATGAATACATTATTGCCTACTTTCAGATTGTGAAAAACCTTCAGATTTTTATTAAATATCTATGAGTTAAAAGGCTGTTCAGCATAGATCTCCAAAATAACTTACACTTACAGCTCACCACTGTCCACCTGCCAAAAATAATACTAACTTTCACTACCAAGCCAAAAACTGTAATATATTTTTACTACCCAGTTACTGTCCAAAAACAATAGCTGTAATCTTGTAAAACAAAATTCTACCATTTTACGAATATTAACTCACTGGCAAAACCATGGCCAAAATAACTAAGAATGGGAAGTGAATCAAGAACACTTGTGTAACAAGGAAGAAGACGAAAAAAATGGGGCTTTTGTCTGTTCAAAAAATTACATCATTTGTATTGTTGTGAGAGCTTCATGCATCCAGCTGATGTCCATTGAAACCTTATTTTAATTAAATTTTAATTGTGCCAAGCATATCAGTAAATAGTTACTAAGTAATTAATAAAAGGTAATCAAATTAGACCACTTTTGAACCAAGATTTCAGCCTAAACTATATTTTCTTTATAATTTTTTTTACTTATCAGAAGAACACTTAAGCCCTCAAAATTCTTCTAAGGCAATTTATAGCAGAATTTAGAAGTCTGACATGAATCATCCTCTGTACCAACACGGAAAGAAAAAAGGAATACAGTCTTAAAAAGCAATGATTTAATGAATCTGTACCTACCTGATCTCAATTTTGTATTCAGGTATGCTCTGTTGTGCTGCAAGACTGGGAACACCAGCACCACCACCATCTATAATACATTGCACAGCATTTCTCAAAGCATGCAGCTTAAACAAACAAACAAACAATTAACACATGGCTTGACATTTGTGAGGCATACAGTGCAATGCATCTTGACACGGAAGAGCTAGTTACTACATAACAGAAAATTCTGAGCTGTCTTGATTCTGTATTTATAGGGTTTTGCCATGTCTGTAAGGTGCTGATTCTTTAAGATTAAATTCTGCTTAGGACCCCTGGATGTGTGAAGGAGATTTACGGACTTTAATCACTGTGACAGACCTAAACAATTGCACAAGGTATTGATCTAGGGATTATTCTGAAAGCTCACCAATCAAAGGGGTAGGGAAAAAAAAAAAGTAAACCTGCCAAAAAAACACCTTCTATAAAAGCTTTTTTTGGGACTAGGAAGTGCCACTAAAGGTAATCCTTGAAAATCAGTAACATACAAGTGGATGGTTGATTTGACGAGTGCCTTAGAGAAGCTGGGCGCCTTGCAACAAAACATTTAAGCATAACATACTGCATGTAACAACTGGAAGAAAAGGTGTAAGGATGAGACAGAACTGAGAACAATGGTATACTTCAAATGCAGTTTTGAAGCCATACTGTTGAGACAAGAGGCCACCTGTTCAGCTAAGATATGAAAATGGGCATCAAATGGTTATGTGGAAGATGGACACATAGATTAGGAGAATGCAAAAATATACATGGCTGTGAAGATAAGAGAATATAAAGGACTGACTAGGAGAAGAGCGAAAAGTAAGGAACAGCAGCAACATAGGAACTACAATTTTAGTTATTATGTTCTGTAGATCTCCTTAAGGATAATACTGAATGTGAAACCAAAATGGCTAATGGCACTGCAGGACACAAAAGCAACTACATCCAAAGTAGAAGCAATGAAGTCACAAATAAAGAAGCAAAGAGTTTTTAAACAAATCTATTGAACTGGAGAGACAATATAACGAGAGAGCAGGAAGCTTACAGCTGAAAATATACATGGGCAACTACAAAATGAAACATCCTGATATAAAAAAAAAAGACGCCAAAAGAAATTTTGAGAGAAAGAATAACTGAACACATGGGAAGCTGCTAGTATCATCAGGGGCACAAACAGCATGGTTTATAAAAGGAGGCAGAAAGTGCAGTTTCTTTAGCCTGTTGAAATGAGGACTGAAAGGTGACATATTTTAAGATACAAAGACCAAGCATCAGAAGCGGATAAGGAGAAGCCCACTGGGACATGGCAGGGCAGGAGGGAAAAAGGGAGGAAGAGTTGTTTAGGATTAAGAACAATTTGGCTGCAACAATCTGGTCATTAAATACTGACTGTTAGAGGAGACAGGTTTTAAAACTGCTTGTCAGTAGCAGAATGGTGTCTAAAATACCTAATGGTTAAAACCTGTTTATGAAAAGTATATTATGCAGTTGTCTACAATACTGACAAAGTATTGTGGAAATACTTAGGAAATCCCTTCCACACATAGGTTCCTGTTATGCAGGGATGGAGAACCCAAATGTCCTGTTTCACTGTTTCATGAAAAACTAAAGCAAATCCTTCAAAAGTAATGACAGACTAAAGTATATCAAAGAATTATTTAGAGACTTTATGAAATATTTGTCCAGCATTAGAACTATACCTTGATGATTTATACTGAAATTCAGAAAGTACCTACACAGCACCTACTGACCCTCATTATAGTAATATAAAAATGATCTTGCATGCAATGATTATTTTTCCCTCGTGACAGCCCTTAATGGTAGAGAATCATCCTCACCTTTAGTTTATGGAAATCTGAATTTATATGTACTTAATAATCAAACTAATTTTTAACAGACCAGCCCTACTACACAGAGCTATGTCATACCACAATATATATTTCACATTTCTAAAGAATTGTTATCCTTTCAGATTTCAAAAGCATTTTAGAATGCATTTAAAATATTCTTGTGTGCCCTGATGATATTAGAATCATACTAACAATGTCTAATGTTCATGTACAAATTTACACCAGAAAAGACCACCACCATTACTTCCATTGTACAGCTGGAGGAAGAGTGGTAGGCAGAAGGTAAGCAGCCCAGTCAAGGTCATTCAGCAAGTCAGTAACCCGGCTAGGAACAGAAAAGTCTGTTAGGCCAAGGGTTTTGCTATGTCACAAGAGTGACACAGTAAACGTGACAACAATATGCATTTAAAACACAGTATCTATCACAGATATATACCTGGAAATGGGCCATCAATTTTTGTAGGATTTGGTGAAATTGAAATGCTTCCTTTTACTTTTAATGGACAACTGAAACTAAACACTAACTTCCTTCCATCCTCAAATGCTGTCTTTCGCTGTCTGCCTGTCACAGCCGCTGTATGCAAGCCTGTAAAGTCTTATCTGTCATCTGCTAGAAAACATTTTGGATACTCTAAAGAATACTATCTAAATGTATTCTAGCAATTATATTTCCGTTACCTCAGAACCTGCACAGAGTTCATTTTAAATAGATCAAAGAAATCCATAATCTTAAAAATGCAGTTCTGCACTGAACACACAGCAACCTAGGTGAAATACTTAGGTTTTTATCTTCTGACAAAACACCATTCATTACACACAATCAGGATTTCATCACTCTGCTCTGAAGAAACAAACTGAGCTTTTACCTTAAACTCTCACATCATTATCTCAATAAGCTATGACGACTCAACAGAAATACCTTATCTGTGAGAAGTTTCGTAAGATTCTTCTGTTTTCTTGCTAAATACTGATCATATAACTGAGCCAGTTTAGCTGCTAACACATGTTCACGGCTAAAACAGGGATGATGGGTGAATATCAGTCCAGAAATATCAATATCCAATTGAAATGGCCCCTGAAAATCCCCAGGTCCAACAAGATACTGATGGGCAGCTGTCATTTTTATTGCCTGCAAAGAAAAAAATAATACAATGGATTTACAAGCTGTGACAAAACTATCTTGCAAAGAGATACTGTGACAGAAAATGACCCTTTTAACACTGTCTACATCTAACTACTGAGTCTTAAATCGTAAAAGCTTCTGCGGCAACCTCTTTGCTTTATTGACAAGTGGGTGGCATAAAACGACCACAGGTCATAACAGCATTTTAATAGCCCATAAGAGGCTGAAATAAGAAGCCATTTACCTGTACTGCAGGTTTTGCTGAGCAATGAAGACAATGACACTGAACTGGAAAAAGAAAAGCCTGCTAGTTCGCTTTTTACCTGTTGGTTTAGTATCACTTTATTTCCTCTTAAAACTGAGCTCTAAGATAAACAGTCCAGCTTTCAGAGAGCAGGTCTCTTTGTAGATCATTTGGATTGTGCAAAAAAGGGAATATATTCTTTGCTTCCCCATTCTAAAGCCAGGAAAATTCATTCCAACAAAGCCCAATGAAAGGTTTGAGCAAAAAATCTGAAGAGTCTGCTTCAACCCACCACAACTGAAAGGCAATGATGGCTCATATCCTCAGGTTACTGAAATCAAAGAGAATTAGCAGTGCTTCCTGCCTGAATGCTGCTGCTACCCTCTTAGAATCCTTCAGAAGATATTTATCAGAAATATTCTGGTACCATAAAAATGAAGTTTTTAGTTACATAGTGTTCATTGTAGCCCCTTCATAAGAACTGGTGAAAAAGGGATTGAGAGAGGAATCAAGCTGCCGCACAGCTCTTTCACAGGGCTGGTATAACGGCCACAAAACACACTAAAGTCCACTGATGCTTCCACATTCAGTTTCTCATCAAAATGTTTAATATGACATAATCTGTCATAACGATGGGTTTTAATTCCTTATACTTTTTTATAAAGAAACTATTCTTCTGCCCATAAAAGACCCTTTTAGGGGCAGGCAAAATTCTTATTGGCTTTTGCTGCCAGGACCCAATGAATAAGGGGTGGAGTTTAGGCCCCTGTTGTGAAAAGGGGTCTGGGTGTCAGGTATCAGGTGTCAGTATTCCACCCATTTCCTGCCAGACTCTATAAAAGCCAGGAGGACAGGGGGGGGATGGGGTCTCCTCTCTTCGTCACTTCGTCTCTCTCGGTCTCTTCGTCGCTTTTCTCTCTTCCGCTGCTCTCTGCTGCCACGCTTCCTTGCCTGCCAATCACCACGTGGAGCCAGCCCGGAGGAGAGAGGCCCAGCTTTTGGCTACCAGCTCGCCACATGGTCTGCAGCATTCCAACTGCACCGAGTGCTGGGGCTTTGGACTCTTTTCTTCCCATCGGCTTTGCAGTGAAGGACCTTTCAGCAGCCTGTATCGCCGGTCATCGGAGCTCGGGTTGTATATATTTGTATATATGCATTTTCCCTTTTTCCCCACCTGTTACTCTTTCTCCCTGTGCCATTAAATTTTGTTATAATTTCCAACCACTGAGCCTGCTCTTCCTTACTCCCCTTCTGTTTTTCGGGGGGAGTGATAGAAACAAACTCTGTCTGGTTTGTGGCTTGCCCTGGCCGTTTGCTAAACCAGCACAGACCCCCAAGCCTAATGTCTTACTTTCAGTAGTGATTTGGGTATTCACACGTCACTATTCAGGTAAATATGGTGTTCTTGAAACACAAGGTCTCTTGGCCTGTCCTTACCAAGATCTAAGCAGCAACCTCTTACCCTGTATGCAGAAACATCCTGCATAGATCTGCAGTACTGGATGCATTCTGAGAGCTGTGTAATTTTAACCAGCGTCAATTATAGGGCAACATTCAAATCTGTATCAACAGCAGCAGACAGAAACACTTGTGTGCCCCAGAAGAGCCATCTACTTTAAAGTCTAAAAAGTCACAGTTTTTCCAAGGGGGTAACAGGATGCTAACAAGTAGAACAATTAAAACCTGCTGAACAGTTTTAATTGAGATTTATTTTGATTTGTACTGACTGCACAGTGCAACTGCTGTTTGCCACGGTAGGTACGCTATGGTTGAGGGGAAAAACAAAACAAAAGAAGAAACAAAAAAAAGATCTGAACTGATGCAGCATAACTCAAAATTACTTGCTTTCTACATATGCAAATTGTAGGTAAAGACTTATTTTGGAGGAGATTCATCACTGAAAAATAAACATAATTCACAGGCCCTTCAATTGTTTCTCTCTCAAGCTGCAAAAAGCACCTATGTCCTGATCACCAAGTCTGTCTACGAGCTTCTACCACACGAAGATTTATAGATACACTAATATAGGAATAACTTCAATTTGGTATGAGAATATCCTCTCATAGACCTTAGTAACTCACAGACTTGAAGCAGTCTGTCATGGACTGTTACTTTACTATTTTAACCAGTACTACTGGCTAAACTCTTCATACTTTTGTACGCAATATTTTTACAGAAAAATAGTATACACTTGAATATATACAGAAAAATTAAAAAAAAAAAAAAAGAAATATACTTGAATACATACTTGGAATATACCTGAAAAAGTAGAGCACATTTAAAGACCAGTTATGGAACCCCAAAAAGCAGTCAGTACTCATGGTTCTTAGCACAAAACCCTTCATCTCAGGTGGCTTACTGGTGAAAAAGAACCAGGTTGCAGTAACCACATATATGAAATTTGCCTACCTTTGTATACACTGTTTCAAGTTCTGGTGCAATGCCTTCTTCCAATGAGAATATTGGAGGCCTAGTAATAGACTGTTTAATTGGATTAGGCAATGCTAAGATCTTGCCATCGTCACCAAACCACTCTTTCCCCTATAAATAAAAACATAATTTTATATTGTTTTTTACTTTGTATAAAAGTAACTTGCAAAATTATAACTCTTATGAAAAGCAATTACAGAAGAAAAGGTGACTATGAATTGTGTCTGAATTCACCAAAACTTTTCTAGGACACCAAAATGAAATCTCCAAATACACTAGAGATAAGTTTTGAAATCAAAAGACCTAGTGCTTGCTCAAACTTTAAATATACTGATTTTTTTCCTTCAACAGTGCTACAGATTCGAAAGAAAAAAAAGAAAAAAATCAACACGTCATTTAATGTTTAAATGTCATGTTTCTTAAATTACTAAAATTGAAAGAATTGTAGTGTTTTACACAAGACTGCCATGCACATCTTTAAATTTGATTATAAAAATCATATATCAAATAATTAAAGAGCTAAATGGCAGCTCAGAGAGATCATTTATCTAAGCACCTCTCAAATCTTCTAGCCCACAACCTGGACTAATTAAACATCTATGCAAGCAGATGAGGTAAGTATCTTACACACCAATTGCTATTCATGGCTTTACATGTTAAACATGATCCTAATTCATCTGCTCTCAAGATCCTGATTCAGAAATAACTTAAACCAGTGGAGATGCTGAAAGATGCTGGCCTGCTCTCTTGTTCCCACACCTGTTTAAGCTGAGCCTAGAACCAAACATTGATGTGGTAACATGGTAAAGTAGCAAACCAGAAAACTAACTGGGTTGATGCTGGCCAGTTAAAATTTTTAGATCCAAATATTCCAAAACTGATTCACAGAAGTACCTCTGCTAGTCCATGAAAAACTCAGAATCATAATAAAATATAACAGGCAACTGCTACATAGCAGTTTAAACCTATACTAAGCTATACACAACTTACTGTGTACAGGAGGATAATATAGCAGGACAAAATATATCCAAGCTATCTTCACGGGTGTTTATATAAACCATTCTCAAAAATCTAGAAGGATTCTAAAACCTCCCCAGATAATCTCTACCAGTATTTAATTACCCTTACAGTCTGACCAGTAAATTTCTACAAGTCTATTATTTTACATTATCTTCAGTGGACACAGAAAACATCCATTTCATATTGTTTCCTTTTGTTATGGTCTTCTAGTAAATAATAACTGCCCAGCTCTTGCATAACTCTTTATACATACCACTAGCTCTCAGAGCATTTTATAAAAATAAATAATAGTTACCCTTATTGTAGTGGCAACTAAACCCTGGCACAGACAAGCGGACCCAGAAGCCTATAAGCAGAGCCAGGAAAAGACACCAGCTTTCTAAGATTCAGTCTGGTGCTCTGACTATTGGGATACACTAAAACACACTCCTACAAAAATCCACGCTTCCTGATGTCTGATGCTGCTTGCCATGTCCATGTACCTACTTAACTATAACAAAATTAAACACTGATAAGTAAAGGGTTTTAAAAAGACAACTAAGGTGGTAGCGATGACTTACTTGCTCCTGTCTGAGTATTCTGTTTTCTAAAATATTTTGATTAGTCTGTGATACAAAGGGCCTTTCTCCAGTGTAAATACCCTCATCTTCAAGGTACCTAGGCTGCATGTTTCCAGGCATCTTCTCAGATGCAGGCACTAATGAGAAATTAAATAGAAAAGCATGTAAAATATCTTAAAACTGTAGTTCTAGTTTATTAATTCTCTAAGAGCCTATGCCATTCTTAAAATGAATGGCACTGCATATTAAGCATGCTGTCAGAAAGGAAAAAAGAAATAAATACATAACCAAAACAGGTCCTTTTCTTAAATCAGGGCAGATCCACAGTTTAAATCTTTCATAAAAGTGTCACAAGTCTTGTAAACAGATACTTAAACACTTCCTCAACAAATAATACTTCAAATACCTTAGTGGAGTTTAGTTTTAGTGGTTGCTTGCACAACAGTGTAAAACCCCTTTAGCAATACCAACTGACTAGACAAACATTTCTACGCCTTTTCCATATAAACTGAAACTTTAACAAAGACTAACCTGAACTACTATTGCTAGTTTGCTTAAGCTACTCCTGTAAAAATACAGGATATGCATAAGAAGTCCAATTAGCCCAATAACAGCAGGTGGAATTCTTCAAAGACTGCCTGCAGAATTATTTCACTACTCTGTATGGGCTCAGTATTTTTTAAGGAGCAACCTGAAAATAGGGAGAGATTATACTGAAGGTTACAGTAAGTTATCCCCTAACACAGTGGACCATACTGGAAGCAGTAAGAACTAAGTTGTGAGATATGAAAAACCAGAGGCAACCAATATTAAATATTTTGACATTGCATTGAAAGCTGTGCCGATACTATTCTGGTACAGATCACAGAGACTCATTTCTGTTTCTTCCACTTCAAATATTAAATAGCAAGTGGTATTATACATTAATTTTTTAGGACTTTGCAGTTCTATAGGAATAAGGCAAAAAGGTCAAAGACATGATCAATGTTGACTAACTATTTCCAACTCACAAAATCAGATTTTGGGAAAAAGGCCCCTTGAATCACAAAAATCCTTATGTTACTTACATGACTCTTCACAAACCTGCCACATGGAAAAAAGTGCACATGTAGCCATGTGAGGAAATAGTGTAAGTTATAACATACAGTACATGAGCCACTCTCAGTACCTAAACGTGTGTACCCAGTAACATGTTGCATATGTTAAATAATGTAATAGTTAAACCCCAGTGAAAGAGGGGCCAACCATCTTGAATTTACTATAGACAGCACTAAGGTAATCACCCCAGAGCAACCGATGTCCCCTGAGTTCACTTGCTAGCATACCAGCTGGTGACCTGCTGAAGTGTGCGTGTTCCTAGTTAATCCATTTTGTCAGACTTTTTCAGACTTGACTGGATGATCAGTGTCAGAGAATCACAAATCTCTCTCTACTGCCAGAGACAGTTTGATACAAAATTTTTCAGCAGATCAAAGGGTGCCATGCTATGCAAAATCCAGGAACAAAATGGATAAGCACAATCTTCATACCTGTTTGCTTGCTGGGAATGAAGAGAAATTCTTTTTCCTTTTTCAGTTGCTTGGAGTAGCTTTCACAATCAGCAGGTTTTGTTATTAGAAAATCTTCGGCTGTCTGCCCTATAACGAATACATCGTCATCTTTAACTAGGCGTACGTCTTCATCCTATGGTTTCAAGTGCAAACATCTGTTAGTTCATCTATTTCTAAAAATGCAGATCTTTAGAAAGTATACTTTCAGATGTTTTAAGGAAAAAAAACGTTGCCATTTTGTATTAGATGATAAAAACTAATTCAAGACATGTGAACAGAGATATGAACATTTATTCTATAGCTCACACCGTTTCATCCTCCTCTTGTTCATCCTCATCTCCTCTTTCAACACATTCTCCTTCTGCCTCCTCTTCTTCATTTAATTCATTCCTTTTTCTGGCTCCAGCCTTTATACTGTCCGGTTCAGGATCAAAATTGAAGGTAAAGAAATTATATGCTTCTTCAGCAGAAGGAAAATCATTCTGGACCTAAGAAAAGAAGACAAATACACTTTCATATGGTATTTAAGAAATTTAGGGCAAGTAAAGATATCTTTCCATTAATAATAGCAATAACATCAAGTATAAACACTTTTCATAAGATAATAATTATTTTATCTCATAGAGAACTTACCCAACTGCTAAAGCTGACTGGAATTTTTAAATGATACATGAAACTTTCTCTATTGCTATACTATTATTTCATTAAATATTTCTTGCAATGTTTTATTAAAAAAAGTTACCTGGTTCAATTTTAACCAGCTTATTGTTTTAAAAATAAACAATTTGTGAATGAGAATGAGAAGTTTAAATTCTGGCCAGATATCCAGGTGAATGATATGAAGAGATATTTCTAATGGCATTTTGCCTCTGAAGGACCCAGGCCTCTTTAGTTCTAGGATGAATTCTCTAATAAAAGAACTAACAGTAGCATTTTATGGCTAATAAATATCAATATACTAATCTGTAAATTGCTTTGACTGCCAATTGGTGGCATTCAACTGAAAGGATTTAAACCTGAGCTCCAGTAATTGTGTCCAGGTGGGTTTACTTAAATATATTTTTTCAAGTCAAAAGACCCAAAGCCATTCTTATATTTGATGAAGGTTCCCTTTTTGTACTTCAATTGTTGGCATATACTGTTTGTGAACTTTTAAATTAAATACAAACTCTGTCCACTGCTTAAGACCGAATTCTGTCTATTTCTTCAAACAGAATCATGAAACCATATAAAGCTTAAATTAAATTAATATCAATTATTGAAATGAAGAAATTGGTACTTACTGTTGACTTTTGCTTAAGATTTTTGACAGAATCACGAAATCTTATTTTTGATGATAAGTGGGATAGATCCTCTTGCATCTCCCTAAATTTATCATTATTAGACTGCATAAAAATAGATACACAAGTTATACTTTCACTGAACCATAAAAAAAAAAGACAAATAGCTAAATACAGAGATTAGATACTGCATTTTGATAGCAAAGAGATAACAAAAGAAACATAGTCACTGTGGTAACAATTATACTGATTTTATATTTATTTTAAAAGTGTACCTCTATTTACTAAACTCCTTTCTCTTGCAGAGCATCAAGAAATGGTTCATTGCATAAATGTTAGTTTACTTCACTGCTGATGAGATCATTGTTTTAGCACTCTCAAACACAAACACCCACACGTTCACCTTCACAAGGGGGAAAATAGGGTAGCAATGCGAAATCTTCCTGTCTACAAATGACAGGTTCACAGACAGCACAAGGCGAGCAGCCATGGCAAAGGGTGCCACTGACAGACACTGCTGACCAGGGAAGGGAATCAAGGAGCTAAGGCCAGCTTCTCACAGAGTCATTGCTGCAATCAGGAAAAACCTACTTGGTATTACTCAAAAAAGGTGGCATCCATTGCTTGGCTGCTTAAATACAGACTTGACTATTTGTTTTGTTCTCTCTCAAACAATTATTGCTAGGCTGCTCTAAAACTCCATGGCTGATTTCAAGAAAGGAAGTAGCATGGTTATCCATTTCCAGTTTTCTGAAGCCTACACCCTGTAAGATTCACTGGTTCTGAGGTTGCTTCAGCAAGTTCACTGAAGTGCTTCTAAGTGATTTTCATCAGGCCCAGACAACAAACACATCTAACATCCCATCTGTTTTTCCTCCTTGTGGCCTGAATTCATAGATCACAGGAAGACACTTCTCAGGTTTATATCTATTAAATCTAAACTTCAAAATAATAATGGCAAAAAGAAAATCTCGAACCCTGGCAATCTGATTGCCACTTGTTAACAACAAGACAATACTTAATAGTCGTCTAAATAAGTACAGGAAATGAATCACAGAATCACTTGAGTTGGAAGGGACCTTAAAGGTCATCTAGTCCAACTCCCCTGCCATGGGCAGGGACATCCCTCACTAGACCAGGTTGCTCAGTTTTTCATAACTGAAAGCTATGACAATTACTTTTCATAAGGAAACACTGCCAAAAACCTCCCCACAACCTACGTGAATAGGAGATTCTCCCCTAGATCAGCAATTTAGTCAGGCTAATTTATACTGTTTGGAATTCCAGATAAAAATGTTACTGCTAAATGCTGTTATTTCCTGGGCACACATGTTCTTGGAACACATTTCCTACAGGCAAGCAAACACTTTGTGATTCTGAAGAATATTTGGGTGCAAGCTCTGCACAGGTGTAGCCTTTGTTATATTTTTAATACTAAATTCATTGTCTAACAAAGAACATGTTTATACTAAAAAAACCCTGAATATAAAGTAGTAGTAAAAAGGTAATACAATGCAGTACAATGACATAGAGTTAATATCCAGCCTTTAGCAATTACACTGTGCAAATTTATATAAAGCTATAATGCAGTGGTCCTTTCTGTTACAGTAACTTTTAAACACTTCAAGGCATCTTGAGAAACAGAAATCATGAACCTGTAATGACAGAAGTTTCACTTGATACCTATACTATAATGAAAGCAAATTATTATTGTTAAATATGTACATTAAAAGTAATAATCAGAAAGGTTCATTCCTGGTTACTAACTCAAACAACAGTATAATTTTGATCCCATTAAAATAAATGAAATTGACCTTCAAGACTATGTGTAGTTGATTTACTCCACTTTCTCATTATCAGAATAGCAAGACCCAATGCACCTTCTTACCGCTTTATCTGGCCTGACTTCCGTTTTCCTTTCTCTGACGCTTTTTAAATGCCTTGGTTGAGGACAGGAGTCTTCTTGCAATAAACTAATTTCTGCCTTTGACTAAGTAAACAAACAAAAAGTATGTTTAGCTGTAACAGAAATATATTAGGACCAAAGCTACAGTAATTCCCAGGAACTCAACAACTTATGCATGCTTGTGTTAGGGATAGAATCTTTTAACTATATAATCAGCTTAAGTGATTTTACAGACCTAGATGTTAATAGCCCTTATTAAACTGCACAGTAAGCTTAAAAGGAAATAAATACATTGATTTCAAAATAGTGTAAGAATTCTTTTGACAAAAATACAGAAGGATCTTGTAATTATCATATCATTTGAAAGATAAAAAAATATCATTTTCTATTATTAAAAAAAATATAAAAAATACAGCAATAGAAATACACTGGAAAATAACTGTACTGCTGAACCGAGTATGATTTCAGCATTAGAAATGAAGCAGCAGATATCCCAATTCAGATTCACATAGTGCTAAGCAAGCAAAATTAAGCGGGTGGTACTTATAAGACTAAAGTCAACCAAATAGTACTTCTGAAGGATTCTCACCCTTGCTGCTTTCAGTTTCTCTCTCATTCGCTCCCTAACAGAAAATTCTGGAAAGCCTGTCCTTGATGTAGAAGGAACAGGTGGCAAGTCTGAAACAGAATAAAACATGGTAACATGTTTAACTTCAGTATTTTCTGAAAGAAGCTTAGAATTATGTAAAACAAAACCATATATACCAAAGTCCCATGTTCCAACAGAAAGAACTTGAATGAGAAAATGGGAAGGAATGAAACTTTTTTTGGAATTCAGACCTTTTAGACTATCACTTAAATAATAAAAGCCTTTAGCTGTGATGGATCTACTTTTCATTGCACACTATAAAAAGTGTATAGGCACTTTTTTTCTATTTAAAGTATGTAAAGAACTACCTGGCATTTTATAAGCTGTTAGTCAGAGCTGTCTAGATCTAATTTTGAATGGTGATGTGCTCTAAATCCCAATACAGGGGTGATCAGAACAGTGAAGAACTTACAGACTTGTTTCCTTTTTCAGCTTAGAGCTATCTGCTTTTTGAAGTGACAAAATAGTAATTTCTCCAGCGGTGTTTTTGTGCTACAGCTCTAGTAAAATGAAGAGAGTGAGATGCATTTTACCCTGTCCCGTGTATGACTGACAGCATCATCAAGTAACTTCCCATTTCGTGCACGAGCTACTCTCATCTCGACTCGTGCTACCCCTCTGGGATCAACAGATCACTGCCTCCAAGCTCAAGAACAGTCTGTCCCCGTTCTCAGGAAGTCAAGCAAGACCTGCAAGAGGCTATATGGATGAATTAACTCTACTCACACATAAAAAGAAAACTCACAAGAGATGTAAACAGAGACAGATGACCTGGTAGGAATACCGCAGCCCTGTTTGACCACACATGGATGGGCTTAGGAAAGCCAGAGCCCACTTGGACTTGAATCTGGCAATGGGTACGATGGCCAATAAGATAGGATATTACAGCTGTATTAGCAGCAAAAGGAAGATTAGGGAAAATGGTTACCTGCTGCTGAATAGGACAGGGGACCTGGTGACAGGACACAGAAAAGACCCAAGTAATTAGTGCTTCCTTCATCTCAGTTCTTACTGCCATCAGGAACCAGGCCCCAGAGACCAGCGGGAAAGCGTGGGGCAGCAAATCTTACCCTCAGTAGAGGAAGAACAAGTAAGGCCACATTTAAACAAAGAAGGCATACATAAATCCATGGATCCTAATGGGATGCTCCCGTGAGTGCCAAGGCAGCTGGTCGACATCACCTCAAGGCCACTCAATTATCTTTAAAAGATTGTGGTGATGATCAAGGGAGGATCCTGAGGACTGGGAGTGAGCAAACATCACTCCTGCCTTCAAGGAGGAGATCTGGGGAACGACAGGCTGGTCAGCCTCATCTTGATGCTCAAGATGATGGAGCAAATAATCCTGGAAACCACTGCCAAAAATGTTAAGTACAAGACAAAAACTGGGAGTCATCAGTATGGATTTATGAAGGGAAAAAACTTCTACTCAACCATGAGATGACTTTTTATGATAATTGGGTTAGTGGATGAAGGGAAAGCAGTGATGTTTTTTATCACTGTTTTCTGTAACACCTTTATAGAGAAAACAATGAAATATGGACTACATAAGATGGACTGAAAATTGGCTGAACTGTTGGTCCCAAAGGGTTGTGATCAGTAGTACAGCTGAAGGCCATCACTAGATCTGTACCCCTGGGGCTGATTTCAAACAAACAAACAAACAAACAAAGTCCCACAATCCAGCCTTCAACCCAAAGAACTCATCAAGACTCTACATCCTTTAGGATCAAGTATTCTCTGCTGGTCCTGTGAAACACACAAATCTGAGTTTTAATCAGTGGCATATATTTAGATTTTTTTGATAGCTAGTAAATACCAGGTTTGGACACTGACTTGGGTAATCGTGTGATTATGGAAAAGGAGAATTACTATTTGTTGCAGCCTTCGAATTGCTGCTTTCAAAAAGCTCAGGCTTTTCTTTCATAATTAAAACTGAATGGGAATGAGTCTTTGATAACCAAACTTATAAGGGCCTCCTTTTCCTTTGAAGGACTGATGGCATTCCTCCCCCTTATCTTCCACATATCATATCCTCTTAGATTATGATTTCTTCAGGTAGATTCAGGAAATATTAGTAGGGTCACCCTGGATCCCACTGCATTCCCTGATACCTAAATAAAAAGGATGAATAAATTATCCAGTTGTTTACAGAGAAGCTATGCTTTTGGGGTCAGAAATAGAAAGGAGTGGATAACTATAACTCATCTTCTCATAGAAACAGAAATGAAAAACACTTTCAATGTACAAGATGAGATTGTATGTGTAAGCAAATGGCAGCACTTCCAGCAGCTTTATATATTAAACAAAATTATGCTTGTCTTCTGCATGGTACTTCGAGAAGTTGCTCATCTCACTCTCCTGGATTGCACTACCACTGTAAAAGAGTCAGGGTTATCCTCTTTATAAAAGTCTCCAGAATATTTTTAGATGAAAATATAGTTTTATATAACTAATAGCTTAGAAATTTATCATGTAATTATTTTTCTTTTTGAAATAATTAATTTCTTTATTAATAAAACTAATTCTAGCTACATAATTGTCTCCCCATCTGCACAGACCTCTTCAGTCTCACTGGAGCCCTGGAGTTCACCTGGAAATTCTCAGGAGCTTACTGAAGCTTTAGCTTTGACTGAAATATGCAGTATTAGCTTTTAAAAGAGAAATGCTTTACATCCCTTCTTATACATGGAATACTCAGATCTTATTTTTTTCTCCTGAACTTTTGTAACTAGCTTTTATTTTCAGAAGGAGCTCCATCATTCCACACAGAGCACACTGGCCCTTTTACTGGAACAGTAAGATAATTAACAGGAGAAAACTATAGTTCTTTTCACACATGTGCTTTGTTGTGCGTGGGTTTTTTTCTCCTCTGTAATTTTTCATCTATGAACACATGACATTCTAGGTAAATAAGTTTTTCTAATTATCTCCACTCATAGAATTATATTACTTGTCAGTTCTTTAAGCCAAACACCAATTTGTTCTTTGCCCTTACAAAAGAACATTGTTTGCTAAGGTCTAAGTAAAGGATGGTTTCAGGTTTATACAAGGCATTAAATTCATGAAAAGGAGATAAAACAGCAAAGGGTAAGGGATTAGGAGTGGTAATGTCACACAACATGTATCACATTATGGCTGATTCAATATTATTCCAAAAGCTTTACTGGTGGCAGAAAACACTGTATGTTGAATATACAACTTAAACGTTTAAAGGCTACCTACTACACCAAAGTCAAAGTGCAATCTAATTTCTAGGATGACCTTAGTCCCCTGTCATTTAGAAAAGAAAAAAAGATTAAGACAAACCCCACCGATACAGATTCTACTCAGAAATATCAAAAGATTTGGGAGACTCCTCATCTTTTCAAATTACACAATTTACTGCCTATATTTGTAAAAAGAAGCATTCATTGTATTTGGGAACTTTCAAAAGGAAGCACAAGGCACAACATGAGTATCACTAGCATGAGATACACAAGAGAAAAGCAAGCACCCCATAACCACTTCCTTAGCAAGAGGAATACTAGAGGCAGAAACAAGCCAGTACTCAGTAGAGGCACCAAGAAATGACACACAGAAAAGCCTATCCACATTTTTTTCTTTTCACTATGAGTAATACAGGGTAAAAATTAATGACAAAACAGAGAACAAGATCTAGATAAATATTCATCAGATTGAGCCAATTAAAAAGCCTCATTGCAGCGTATCCAATAATGAACTGGCTGCAGCAACATCAGAACTGTCAATGACTCTGGGAAGTGATGGAGAACAGGCAAGTTCCAAAATCCTGGGCAAGTGGTTTTTTTAAGAAATGGGAAAGAACAAGCTGCAGAAGCATGCACAAGTCAGCTTTATGTTAAGTCTACAAAAAACACTCAGCCTATTTGTAAAATAGACAGTAAAATAACAAGCAACAGAAGGCCCACATTAGCCAAGATCAAGACCTATCAAGCCAATTTCATGTTTTACAAGATATATTCTACCCATTCTTTTGAGCAATGGGAAAATGCATACAGCTCAACTTCTGAGCCTGCCTTATTAGAAAGAGTCTCTCAGTAGGAAATATTTTGATGAACTGACAGAGGGAGCAGGGGCACCTGCAAGTCACTGGACAACCACATTTAAAAAGATAAGCAAGTAACAGTTAATAAATTCAAACTCCATACTGAGCAGGTATTTTCAGGACCTGCCTCAATCTAATGACTCTAAATAATTTATTAGTGGTTTGAATGATGAAATAATGTCTATCTGTGTATAAATCATGCAGGCAAGAACTGCCAGAAGCCACATTTGCTCAAAGAATGACTCTGAAGAGGTTTTGGAATGGAGAAAAAACTTCAACATCTTTTACAACTTCAAGCCCACAAAAGGTTGTTGCACACAGAAAGGCTCTCTGTGTCTGCTGGAAATGGAAAAGACACTTTAATTGTGGTAAGGAAAGTGGTTACACACTGGAAAAGTTTTTTAACTTTTGGCGTAATATAGCATTGAAATTAAGCCTCTTAAATAGTTATGGAATCTTCACTGGTGCAAGCTTTCAAGTTAAAAAATTCCCAAACCAAAACAAAAAAAAAACCCAACACAAACACAACCAAAAAATCCCACCATAACCAAGTATTAAGAATTAAATAGAGTTGAAATGACTTAAGGGGAGAAGTTGGTCTAAGTTACCTTCTGATTTCACATCTGTGACTTTTTTGTACGATTGTATTCTGCTCAGTTAGCATGTAAAAACATATTCTACTTTACTGGAGCAAATGCTTCATTTCAATTCCATTCTGATAAATGAAAACTAGAAAGCAACAGAATTAGAATGTGCTTTTGATCTTCTGAAATACCTGACAATTGCTTGTAGACATTTCCAGACAAGCCCGGTTAAGTGAACAGAATGAACATGCAAAATTGGTGCAAAAACAATCTGCCACTACTATAAGCACCCCTTAGAGCATCAGAACTGATGTTCTGTATGCAGAATTCTTTATGAATAAATCAGTTCCTTGGGACAACAGGGGACTTATCCTTTCTATACATAATAATAATAAAAAAAATAATCAAGGCTCTAATAGTTGCAGTAAAATTAATTCAGTGCATCAATTATTGTAGGATCCTGTGGTTCCTTGAAATAAGGACCATATAAAAAATACTTTTGTTACTTTATTTCTCTGTACATATACCTTTGTTCTGCTTATGTGAACAGGCTCCACAGACAATTAATTTGTGCTTAACTTCAAAATACAATTCTGAAGTGAAAGAATAATACTGATACCCATGAGAGCATTACTTCACAGGATCACCATTACAGACCTGTATTTAAAAATCTCACACCACATTTCACATTATCCTACAATGGCTCCATATTTTAGTTCAGGCAGATCTAATAAGCTTGCTAAATAGTAAAACTGAAACTTAGCTGATCTGACAACCTGAAAGTGTCATCTAATAAGTCTCACCCTTGATTACATTGGAAGAGCTCAGACCCCCTAGTTCTCTGTGTAACTTCAAAGCTCTTTACACTGACACAGACCCAAAACTGCTGCAAGTGTCTCGACACCAATCCTGTATTTGAACAGGATGCAGAAACCAGGCACAAGGTAAAGCAGACAGACAGACGTTTATGCTGTGACCAAGCATCAGCTACCTGAAAGAAAACAGGGAATGGTAACTTCCAGCATAGGTCCTAGAAACACTTATCTATTTTTCATGGAATCCAGAAACTGCAACTAAATAACTAAAAATTCAAAAAACCTGATAATGAAGAAAAAGACTTTGTAACACTGGGAATAGGAAACAGGCTTCACAAGGGATTAACTACCAAAATGTGGGCTTTTTATTTAGAGCAGTTCTTCTTTCGCAACTCTCATTTATTAGTCTGAGTAGTGGTCTCACATATAGTCACATCTTTCCATTTAAGAAAGGCATAAAGGCATCTAAGCACACACAGAACTAGATTAAACAATAAATTTCTGCAAACAGATTGCATCAAAAAATAGTAGAGACTGACTGAATACTTGAAAGACTAACAGGGACAAACAGAGACTATGATTAAGTGAAGAAATAGTGATAACCTTCAAAATAAGTTTGCCATAGTGGGACCAGAATGAGAAAATAATCATAGCATGCTAGCATAAAATAAACCAAGTATTTGAGGGACAGCACAAGCTGGTAATTCCACAAACATGACTGGTTTTCCACTTAAATACAGCTGTTGTGTTAAATTAAATGTGTTAAATATAAATACAGCTCCCTCATCATAAAAAGGTGTGTGTGTATGCATACTTTTAACATAGAATCACGGAATCACAGAATCCTAGGGGTTGGAAGGGACCTCGAAAGATCATCTAGTCCAACCCCCCCGCCAGAGCAGGGTCACCTAGAGTACATCACACAGGAACGCATCCAGGCGGATTCTGAATGTCTCCAGCGAAGGAGACTCCACAACCTCTCTGGGCAGCCTGTTCCAGTGCTCTTATCACAGGCACTAAAGCAAAACCAAAACAAGACAGTAGAAGAAACAGCCGATGTAGAATTTTTCAATGGCATTTCCATTTCAATGGAAAATGGAGGAGGGGAGAGGGGGGCATTACTTTTTTTTTTCCCCAGTGGTTAGTTATTTTTGGCAAGAAAGTTGATAAGCAGAAATTCATACACAGATCATCAGCCTAATAAAGGCAGTGAGGAACTGAAAAGAAGTCTACTTTTACCTTATTACTGGGCAACACAATAGGAAACATCAGTGTCAGCATAATTCAAAAGCTTAATATATAGAAGATGGAAATTCAGATGATTTATGAACCTGTCAGACTGAATTCCAGGGGAATAAATAAGATTGAAATAGGTTTTGGATAGATACATGAAGGCTTCAGCTCCAGGTGAAGTCTTGCTCAAAATTTAAGAGGTAATTTAAAAAAAAATAAATCAGATGGGCAATTTATACTGCAATTAAGTAAACCAATCATACAGTCTATTCAGAATACCACATGTAGTACTTTTCACTTTTTCATACAAAATTAGTAGATTTACAGGGATTTCAGAAGCAGCAACAAGAACCAGTAACAGAGCAAAATACTTCAGAAAACAAAACATCTATCATGTGAGGGAACTAATGGCTAGTTTACTTCTCAGAGTACTGCTGTGCTGTTATGTTTATTCTTGAAGAATGAGCTTCTGTAAAAAAACCCCAACCATCACTAGAGGGTGTCTCTTGATTTCCCCATGCAGTCAATTCTGAAAACTGTTTGGACTCCATCTGTCAACAGCGTAACACTTCTTGCACAAGCTGGCACAGTGAGATTCAAAAAACATTCAAAAGAAAAATACGCAGACCTTGGAAGAGCTGGAAACACCCCTGAACAGTAGATGTCTGTAACAAATACCGTATTATGCTGAAATGAGTTTAAGGACAACACAAACATTTAAGTTTTATCAACTTTGATGAAAAACTAAGCATGTGTATACACGTCACTGGATTTTGGGTTTACTGACTTTTTAATATTCTGTTCTTAATGAGATCTTTTATGCATCGTATTTAGGTAAGCCCATAAAAGCATGCAGCACGATTCACATTAATGTTGTCCTAAGTATCTAACAGAAATATTGCAGAGATTCCAACGAAGAAACTGGAGATCTGTTTTCAGTACCAACCACCTCCGTTCTTCCCAGTCCCGTGTGTGCCAGCTGCCCCCTCGCACCCTCCTGCTCCGAGGGAAGCAGAGCGTTCACACACGGCAGTTCAAATCGCCCCTCAGTAACCCCACACACCCCCACAAGCCAGAGTAACACCCCCAGCACGGCACACGAGGGTCACATTGACACATGCGAGCACGCAGGCACACGGCGAGCCCACCCTAACGCCCCTGGGCAGCGCCGGGTGCTCTGTGCCACAACACCGCCCCATCCCCTGCTCTGCGGGCACCACGGGCTCCTGTCTTCCGAGGGCAGCGCCCCGGCTGCTCGCACAACGCTCCCAGCTGACACGGGACAGAGCCCGGCAGCCGCCCCCCACCGACCCCGCGGGGCCAGGCCAGCGCCGGCAGCTCCCGGGGCAGGAGGGCACCGCGCTCCGCCCCTCACACGGGGCCCGGCGGGGTGTTCCTGCCGCGGGCCGGCGGCAATCTCCAAGGGGGAGCGCTTAGCGCAAGTAACGCCACTGCGCTAGGGCGAGC
>VZRW01002841.1:697310-766857 GCA_013398125.1 Aegotheles bennettii
GGCCTGGAGGGGGCGGGGGGGGGCGCTCACCGCTCTCCTTGTCCTCGGCCTGCGAGCTGCCAGGGTCCGCTTCAGCCCTTCCGCCTGCGCAGGGTCCACATCCAGGAACTCCTCCTTTCACACAAAGAGAGCGAGCTGCCCTGCGGGGCCAAGGCTGAGCCTGTGCCCAGAGCCCTGCAGAGAACCGCTGCTCTATCAGAATCCCCCAGCTGAGGTGTTTTCCCTGGGCACGTGTGTGCCACTGGAGCCATCGGCAGTCCCGACACTGAGCTCGGCACACGCTGCTCGTTGGTAGCGAGACCGCAGCCTGCGGGCAGCTCTGGGGCGCCGTGGCTGGTGTTCCCAGCTTACCCTCACACCACGGGGGGCTTGGGGTTCGGTTCCCCTCCTGACACTGCACCGGCACGGCACAGGCACAGTTCAAGTGTGATGGCTTCAAAAGCATTTCTACTGCTGAGAACAGGGCAGCTTTCTGGGGTTGTAACCTGCTCCAGGCTAAATACATTGAACTAATAATGTGAAGATAATCGATGAACTGTTGGGACAATATGGAATAGTACAAAACACACACATTAAAGGTGTCTATTTTATAGCATATGATATCTGTGGTTGCAATGTATTTGCACAGAAATGAGTAACTAAGCAAGCCTGCATGAGCTGGGGTGTGCTGGCTGACCAGGGTTAATAAGCTTAGGAGGCACTCATGGCACTTACTTCACTTCTTGCAGATACATATACAAAAGATTCCTGTTCCTCTCAGTGGAAAACCACCATACACCATTTTTGTCTCAACTACCTGGACACTGACCTCCGTGATTATCATCCGGGATTCCTCGCTGCGGTCCATCTGGCCGGTGGCTGACACCTGGCTGTCACAAGCAAGGCAGGAATCTCCCATGAGAAATGTGCTTTAATATGTGCATGCTGATCATGAGATACATCCCATGGAACCTTTGCATGCTGAGCACTCCAATGACATACTGTTTAACATACAATCTTAGTACCTAAAAAACCATCTAAATTATATATGCATCCACTTATTTAATTACTCCATATAACAGTGAACAATGTGGGCCTGCACACACTGTAAGAACACTCTTGTTACATTTTTTTTTAATAAACAACCTACCTACAGTCTATAAAGTCAGCTGCAAGACTCAGTTCACAGACAAATGCTCAATCACCTTTTTCCTCCACTTCCAGCCTTGGGCTTGGTTGGGGTTTCAGTTTTACTAAACCTGGAACCCATCAAACCACTTCAGCTTTGCTTACACTAGAAAGTTGCTGTATTTGATTACAAGCATTTAGGAAAATTTTTAATTTATATCTGTACAACTCAATTCATTGCCACTATTACTGCAGGTTCATGTCCTGCTTTACCTTTAATTGACAGGAAAGTAACCTCAGCTGTGCTCGTTCCCTGCACAAAGCTTGCACCCTGCACGTAGCTGCACCAGTGCATAATTTATTCTGGATTTCAAAATGGTCGTGAAACAGCTCATGGGAGTAAAATGCAGGGCCTTTTCCTATACCTGGCTAAATCTCCTCTATCACGAGGGCTAGCTGAGTCCTACACAGGTCATCCACGGTTTCCCCATCACTTCTTTGTACTGGGTATGTACAGACTAGCGAATACTCACCTCAAAAAGTGCTTCCAGCCCAGGCTAGGATATGAAGAGCGATCTTCATATTCCTCTTTATCTCTTAGGAAATGCCTATGAAAAAATCTGAAGAAGCAGAGGAAGAGCAACGTGGTTATCTCCTGCCTGAGGCTTAGCCTTTAGCAGCTACTAGCCCCAATGATTTTCAGGTTTCTAAGTAAGTCTCAATTAGCACAAGGAGCTGATCTTTCCTAAACAAGTGGTTTTCTTAGAGAAATGTGACTGTTTCCCAAGCCATCTATGCATTTGCCTCAGCACCAAGTCCCTCAGTAAGTATCTTGCCACAGGGCTAAGAATGGCGTACCCAGAAATGGCAACGCTTCCTCACTGCAGGCAAGGTTCATCAAATACCCTCTTCATGGCACAAAAAATACAGCACTACAAGAAGCAGCAGCATTTTCATTGCTTGGCACATAAACCTCTTTTTCATATCAAGCTCTATGTATCTAATTTAAACAGTCTTTCCTGAAGGTTCCTGTAGATGAAGAGCACTGGCAACATAGCAGACGGGCCTTATGGTCGCTTGCTTTAACAATTCTCTAGCATTTCTTGAAGTTAAGTACTATAGCAGGCACTTTAAAATTTAAGAAACAACTGGATGCAAGAACTATAAATCTCTCCATTAGCTCAGAGACTGTTTCCAAGGCTCTTCAGACTGGCAACAGAAACACAGTGCAGTTTCTCTTGTTCCTCTTTAAAAAAATAATTACATCAAAAGTACCTAAAAATAATTTTGGGGATCTTGGATTCTTAAATCTGTCTCGTTCACACAAACAGTCAGAATGCAGTGATACTGAACCAGATCTAAAGGAAAATGTTTGTTTCCTACCTGAGTTTTCTTACAGTGCAGCTTTCAGAGTTCAGACAAAAGCCAAGCAAACGCTCCCCCTAGCAACGAAACCTCAGCTTCACTTTTTAAGGCGGAAGAGTCAGATTCTCCTCCTTAAACCACTAAAACAGTTCCCGAAGACTTATTTTTTGTAAACAATTTCTTTTACAATAGAAGGGAAAGTCACAAATAAAGTATGAGGAGGATGAAGTGATTTTAGCTTGTGCTGGCAGCTGTGTGTGTCAGTTACTGCAGTGACTTGGAAAAAAATCTATAGTATATTTTTGCAGGATCAAGGGTGGTTATTTCAGACTGAAATATTACAAAGATAGTCACTCCTGATAACTTTAAGTACCTAACTTTTCTAAGTTATCTGACTTAATTTCTATGTTCTTCTGTAACTAGAGGAGAGGTTGTATACAATTCAGAGCAAGGATTCCTGAATATCAATCATTCGCAGAATAGCCTGTCTCACTCTGTTGACTAAAGGGACGTGTTAAACCTCTGATTCAGACTATATGCCAACATTCCAGTGAGTAATTTTTTATTTTTTTTTTTAGATTAATTTCACTCTGAAAAAAAAATCCTTGGCATCGGTCATGTAGGGATAAATCCTTGAAGTGGGCAGTTAGTAGCCATTTGTGTTCCAAGTGCTTTTTCTGTTTTCCAGCATTAAGTACTCAGAGTATTAACCAAAGCTGTATCAAGGGGACAACGATTCATTATTCTTTACAGATGACCTTTACAAATCAGCATAAGCCTCAGCAAACTTCTTAGCATGTCAGTTTTGGGAAAATTGGTGGGAAACAGAGCAGAGTTTGAAAAGGTATAATCTCTCAGCAG
Organism: Aegotheles bennettii; assembly: GCA_013398125.1. NCBI lineage: Eukaryota > Metazoa > Chordata > Aves > Caprimulgiformes > Aegothelidae > Aegotheles > Aegotheles bennettii. Next base: position 700,644 of record VZRW01002841.1, read on the forward strand.
CTGTAATTTGCAAAACCAGGCTTTTTGCTATACCAGGATTAAAAAATGAATCAGTAAATGCTCTGAGTGTGGTGAAGGCAGATCCTGAAACCAAAGTAAAAAGTAAGACAAATGATAACTTTATAAAGTTGTCAATATACTTTAATACTGCTGTAGCAGGAAAAAAAAAAGAAGGGTATGAAGGCTCCGTTAGGGTTGTTCTAGAGCCTGCTTAAAGGGAAATACAATCCTTAAACCCTGGGTAGAGGAGCAGCAGAGGGATGAGTTACCTACTTGTTAAATGCTCATAAACAGCTTATGTAGATGCTGCGAATGTCAGAAATGTCAGTGCAATCAGATAGTAATTTTTTATGTTAACATGTGTATTAGTATCTCTAGTACGACCAGAATAAACAGTATAACTGGAATGGTTATTAGACCTATTTATAGTTGTCTTTATATAAACAGTCGCTATAACATCTGAAGGTCTGTTACTGCAAAGTTTTAGTAGCTGGAATCACATGAAAAGAGCTGGCTAAATTGTTTCCCGATTCTGAATACTGTTGTAAGAAGGAGATCGTGGGAAGAAGTAAACATAGTAGATAAAAAGATTGGGAGTGTGCATTTTTAATTGCTGAAAGAGGAACTATCACAGCTAGAAAACACCTGACATGACAACAGCTTTCAAGAATGGGAAAGAAATGTAACCAGAAGACAGTTTGTTTAGGGTAACATATACAGTACACAAGCTTTATTATTTGCTAAGTCTCACCGTATGTGGAGCTGTGGAAATGATCCAGTGGGTGAACCTTCATGCAAAGTTTTGACAAGGGCTCAGGTTCAACATCTTGTTTTGTTAATAAGTCTGTGTCCCAACAATTTATTCCAGTCTCAGAAACAGTTGTACAAACAGTTTAAATGATGGACAAATATGAGCAGCATTAGGTAAGGAACATTACTATAATATCCTAAAGGAGCAGTGGGAGATCTTTGCTTAGCAGGATGGAAAGCTGCTTAAAAACACGTCAGTACAATGACTCTACTCACAGGAGACATACGAAATGCAAACCACATATGTTTCCTGGGGCAGAGAACAACTCATTTATCTCAGTCAGCATTACAAAAACAAAGGCAAGGCCAATGTCATTGATTATACTGGACAGCAGATTTAGTGCTCCAAGTTAGATGATGTTAGCAGCTCTGTTAGATGTGATGCTGTCACACTTACACATAGCTGTTATTTTGACAATGGTGGTCCCGAATGGCTTTAAGCACAGGCAGGGTAGATGGCAGCTTGTAGTGACACATGGTGCTGGCTGCCCTGGGGGTGGGCAGGCTAAGGGATCACAGATCCCAAGTTCAGCAGTAAAACAGTTTTAAAATGAATAGTGGACAATGAATGACAGAGTTTATTCTCAGGCTTTGAGGATAACCTAAGGTTCAGATTGCCATATAAGCTTCTTTTTACCTGCCTAGAATCAAAGCCAAAACTTGTAAAAACAAATTAAAACAGAAGTGAAACTGCAAGTCCTATGAGCCATGAACATTTACAGAAGGAGTACATGTTTCTCTGTTCTTAGAATGGGGATTTCAAGTACCATGTGCAAGTCTGTGGAGATCCCAGTTTCAGGGAGGTTACAAACAAGGAAGAACAAACTCTGTTCATCTTGATTATTTTAAACTGATCGCACCTTACTCCAGCGTGGTAGAAATCACAAATAAAATTTTCTGAATTTTGTCACACGCAGTTTAGAAATCCTTGTTCATGTACGAGAACATCTCACAAAATCAGTGAATGCAAGTGGTGCATGGAAGGGACATCAGCATCAGTGGTAGGCAAGTTTTCAGATGATTAAAGATTGGTTTAGAAGAGTGGTCTCTGAAAGCAGAGAGGGAAAAGGGACTGCTGGTACATTTCCTTCATACAATTCGTTCATTTCCAGAGGCCTCATCTGTTTCTTGGTAATAGTTCACTTTAGAGCCTTCTGAGAATCATAGTTCATTTATGTTTTTCAGGAATTCAGTATATTTTTTTCCCCTTTGTTAACATGACATAAACAAAGCTATTCTTTCACAGAGGTGATTTTACAAATATTGTGTTATGTTTTGTATTGTGTTTAGGATTTTGGCAGGTGCTCTAAAGTTGAAACAAATTTATAATTGTTTTGATATAAGTAGAAACACTCCAGGATACATTTAGGTTTTCTACACCTAAAATAAAGTATCCTTAAAAATGTCAGTGTTTTATATATGTGTAAGAGTGTGTAATTTGAAGGCCTGAGAGGATTATTAATACTGTAATATTAGTAAACCCACCTTAATATACTGTAAAATTTTCTGGAGGACAGCCAAGTTACTGCACTTGAGATTGTCTTGGGAGGAACTTGAGCACTACTTCACAAAAGGTCTGACAAGAGGTCACTTCCATCATTATAAGAGTACTTCTATGTTCTCATCAGTCCACATCTCTCTAATTGTGGGGCATATAAATTGCCCTATTAAATTACACCAATTTTTCCACTTAGCATATTGTTCTCTAAGAGCAGACATCTTATTTAACTTTTGCCATCTCAAAGTTAAAGGCTTTTAGACTAAGTTAGTCACATAGATACAGATGATATGAAGAGACAGATATCTCCAGATTCTTCCTTTCTTAAGGTGGGCATCTAATATAGTGTCATCCAGACATTTACCCCACTTATTCCTTTGCGCTGATGACAGGAGAGCTAGCAACTAATTTAGCCTAGACAACAATCTTTGATCTTTTAGAGATTAAAGTCAGGTAGGGTAAATTTCACACTAATAATTGCTTCTGCAGGAACAGTCTGCATAGAGGAAAAGTCTCCTTATACCTCATTCAGCAGGTAGCTGCTGGATCATACCAAAATAATCATTCTCAGAATTGAGGGATATAAGCCAGATGCCAAATAAACCAAGACACTTCTTTCTTTGTGAATATTTACTATTAAAATATACATGTATAATATGTGCAATTAATTTTTCTTTTGCTTTTGGTAGTAACTTTTGTTAACTGATCTGATGAATGCAACTAGGACAAAACCATGTGCCAGAGACTGAGAATTTTGTCAGAGTTTTTGGAACTTTCTTCATGCCAGCATGAGGAAGAATCATGCCCCTAAAATTCAGAAATACTGCTATAACCTCAGTTTGGAGTGTTGACTTAAGAAGTTACAGGAAAATCAGTATAATCTCTAAATATTCTGTGAGCTGAAGTCTAAATATTTTATACTGAAAGGAATAAATCACTTCTTGAAAGCAATATATTACGCATTGAGAAAGATTGTGCAGTATTTCTTTCTAGCTCTATTTTTCTCCTGTTTACTTGCATGTGTTATTTCTTGGATGGGATTCGTCACCTACTGATATCCATATATAAAGTAAGCCACATCTCCACATAAAACTAAAGTTTCTACTGACCAAATTACCTAATACAACTTCAGCATAATTATCCTGAGTATGAATTGCTTGTCGATGGATAAATTAAACCCATTAGTTAAAATTAAATGTCTTAGTGAATAAAGGTGAACTGAACCTAATGGGTGACCTGTGGAAGATAAATAAAAATAAGGTATTAAGCAAACTGTAACAAGTAATGAAACATACTTGATAGGGAGCAGAATAAACTGCTTTTCAGATTTTTATATTTTTGCCTATCACAAAGTTTCTTCTGGTGATACTAATTTCCCTCTGCTGACTGTAGACAAATCTAGATTACTAACTTGGTCTGCCTAATTTTATATGGCACTATGGCATGTGTAGAATGACCAATACATTGCGTAGAAGTCTTTGTTTAGTTTGAAATGTAATTCCAAAGAGATTTTGCTCTTTGTTATCCTACAACATCTTGAAACCAAACCAGACCTCCCCACCTACTAGTGTAAATAGTGGGAAGATTTCAGCCCAAGATATGTTCCATATAAATTCAAATTTTGACAGAAGAATAGCCCTAATGAAATATCATGTCATCAAAGTTGATCTATTTTCAAGTAAAATAATAGTAATAACAATGATTTACTTTAGAATAATGTCTTGAGATCCTGAAGGTGGGCAGGGACACATGCTACTTGTATAAATATATTGTCCATACATGTAGTAAAAATATTGTTCTTGCCAAAACCTATAAGAACAATTCAACAGAAATTCTTATTTTAACAGTTCATGCCAAAATATTAAACTGTTCAAATAACTACAGAATCCAAATGGGAAAACTTAGGGAAGCTAAAATGGCTTTTCTATGATTGTGCAAACATAAATCTAAAATTATAAAGTTAAGGGAAGCAATAACTCTTGGTTTATTTATTCCCTTGATGTAATTTTCAACATAGGTGTGGTTAAAATATGTATTTCCTATTATTTCATTCATTTTTACAAGATTATTACATGGAAGCAGTTTGCTTTTAGTTACAATTGCAACCAGGAAAATTTCCCTGTAAAGCCCTATTTTCTTCTCTATTCAGTGGTGAAAAATTACTTTTGTCTGAATTTTATTATAACTACCAAATTTGCTTCTGTAGAATCTGAAGAAAATCGGCCACCTCTTTCCTGAAGTTTGGCTTATTGCGGTTTGGGCAGTTGCTCTCATCACCTGACCCCACCCAGGAGAGGGAATCAGGAAGAGGAAAGGAGACCTGTGAGTTGAAATGAAAACAGATTTAGTAGAATGATACTAATGAGCTATTACTCCCAATGCTAATACAAGATACAAAGTTATACTCATCTCCAGACCGCAGTCACAAGCCATGCGCTTCTAGCAGTGAGGGCTGAGCGCCAACACTGTGAGCACATCTCCAGTGAGAATGTGATGGTCATGGCAAGTGCAGGAGAAGGCCTCAGGCACAGGAAGACCAACAGGCAGACGGGACCCTCTCAGAAAGGCAGCCGTGGTAGAAGTCCCCAAACATCCCCCCAAACTTCCCGATTTATAGTGAGGGTGACATTTATGGTGTGGAATACTTGGGTTGGCCAGCTTGGCTGCCCTGGGCTTTGCCCCTCCTGGACCACTGCACCTGCGTGGCTCAAAACCACCCTCGATCTTGGTCACTAGGGAAACCTGCACTCCAGAGCAGCTCATCTCCTTTGTTCTCACAGAACTGGACTCTGCAGTTTCTCAAAACTACAGTTTCTCTAAACTGAAAAATTACTTTAGAATTCCATCCCGGCAAAACCAGGACAGGCTTTATAGGACATTTTCTAACTTGAAGGTGTGAAATATTTTGAATAAAAAATGAATTTTTACTCCTAACATAAACTTTCTATTGATTGAAATATCGTTACCCTATTTCCCTATTTATTTTCTGAAAACCCATGTAATTAAATATGTCTTTTTGTTGCTTTTATTGCATAATAGCGATCCAATCCTGCATTTATTGAATTATGCTTCCTGGAAGTCATGGGCCTGACATGATTGTCTGTCCTGTCCTGTGGAATTTCAGTGCAGACAGCACCGAGCATGCCAGTAGTCTTTGTGCCTTGTACAGGCACTGATGGCTGTGAAGCATTGACATCAGTCATTGTTGCAAATGATGATTTGGCTGCATTTTGCACTCATATTGTGCTTAATTTGCAGATGTATAAATGATTGTACAGCACAGTGATAAACTGAATCTGTAAGTGTTCCCTTCCATATTTTTCACAGGAAGCAGCCCTTGTATAACTGTAATAAATTAGATGTCTAGTTAGAAAAATAATCCGCTTTTGTCTTCTACCACACATCTCTCACTGTCAAATAAAATAAGGGTTGTACAGGCATTGCCAGCATGATTTGTGAACAGGATTTTGCAATTTTTCACTGCATAAAGCAGCAATTGTACTCAAAGACGTGTATGTTAATGCCTGGGGTAGTGAGGGCACAGATATAGGGTGCATGTATAGATTAATGTTCCATACATAATGGTTGTGCTCATTTTGCAATCTTAGTGGCATTTTTGTGTAGTTTTGCTTGGTTGTAATTTTCTTCATAAAGATAAGTACACAGAAAAACCCCAGAAATTTCCCTCCACTTCGTTCATAAATAAAGTGGGATTAGGAGTTGTGCAACACAGACAACTAGCATTTGACACTATCTGAGTAACTGTGAGAAATAGCAGGTTTCTGCAAGTCTGGGGTGAATAAAATAAGATTGTAAATGCTTGGAAAGTAAGAACACCCAGTTAAAGATTGACAGTCTTGACTTAGAGGTGTTGAATGCTGGAGAGCTCAAGATGTTCCTAGGTATTTTTACAATGATTGATTACTGCCACTGGTAAAATGGGTCCCTCATTTCCAGTGGGAACTGATACAGTTTCTCACCAGTGGATCTTGCTGTGCTCCTATCTGATAGAAGGCAATACCAGCTACTACCAGAAATTTTATCTCCAGACGAGTACTTGCAGACTGTGGTCAAATCCCCTCTTAAACTCATTGACAAGAAAAATAATTTGACCTTGTTGCATCTCTCATGTAATCCACATGGGTAGAATTAAAACAATTTTTTTTCAATTTTCAACTAAGTTTTTGAAACTTTGACAGAAGTAGCAGCTTCATCAGTAACTACTCTTTACTCCTACTTGTAATTCCATTTATTATACATCTGGAGGGCTGGAGCAACAGCCTACTCTGATGACTCATATTTAGGTGAGTATCCATGAGGTCCTGTGTACCTTTTCGAAGTTCACTGACTTCCTGAATGCAGTATTTGATCTTGTGTGTATGGCCATATTGAATATGTCTGCTTTAATGACATGACTCAGTTTGTTCCATATAGTTTATTCTCGTTACTGATTACTGTTCTACCACGTCTTTGGCATTCCTAATTTTCTTCAGAAAGTTTGTATTTTCTTCCACATTTTTCATAAAGTTACTGAACAGCATGGAAAGAGTAGCAAACACACTTGGAATTACACTGAAAAAACACACTGAATACTGATTGTCTATGTCCAAGTTTTCAGATCTCTCAGTTTTTAATAATTTTATATGTTTAATACCTTTGTTCGGGTTTATGACTGTCATTGGGCAGTCTTCAGCTAGTACAAATTTTCATGTATTTATTAGGAGGTTAGTTAATTATGAATATAATTTGTTGATGTAAGTATCAGATGGGATTGTGCTTGGGACCTGTTCATCTGCATCGTGAAGCAGACATTCCTATTTTATTCCTCTCCTTTTTTGAAATCAATGTTTTATCTGTTTTTAATGTATTTCTTGTCTTAAAATGAGCAAAGATTTTATTGCCATCAATTGTTCCATTTTACTTTAATGTCATATACAAAATATCCATTCTACATTGCAACTTAATATATTTTATATAAAATCCAATTTACAGTATCTTAAATTTGTTTAAATAGTATTATAAACATAACTTTCAGGAGGAGTCAGTCCTGGAGTGATGCAGTCTTTTGTTAATTACAGTTCCCTTAGATATCCCTGCTGTTCGATAAAAAATCCAGGTTAGATTCTGGAAAGATCCTTAGGAGCTCAGATTTGGTTCCTATCAAAACAAAAACAAACTCCTAGGTTATTTTTTTTTTCAGCTTTGTGTCCCTAGATAAAATCTTGTGCTGGGTTGTCCAGTTGGAATGTCATTTGACATCATCTGCTTCAGAGCTCATCTTCATCCGATAAAGCATCAAGGTAGTCTGTATCAACGTATAAGAGAAATCCAGAAAACAAACTGTCTGCCCACGTTGGATCAGAAAAGAGACCATTTTGGTCAGTGTAGAAGATCTCAAGCCATACTTCATCTTCTGGTTGAAGGTAGATCACTGTGGATCCAGAGGCTACATCGTGATTGCCTGTGTTGGCATCAAATGTCTTTATCCGGTACTTCCCGTTATGAACCAGACCAATTGCAAGATGCTTGTTTGCTAAGGTGATATCATAAGAAAAATAATAAATCCCTGGGATGGCACAAATAAACTTCCCTGTGGATGGGTTGTAATGCTCCCCCTCATTGAAGAGTACTTTATTGAATACAATTGGTAATCTTTCCTCTGGGTAGCTGGTTGTGATGCCAACAGAGAAGGCAGATTTCAGCACTATCTTTCCACACTTACAGACCCCTGGTGCACCTGGCTCTCCTCGGTCTCCTTTATCTCCCTTAGGTCCAGGTGGTCCAGCTGGACCTAGTTCACCTTTGGCACCAGTCAATCCTCCAGGTCCTTTTTTACCAGACTGACCTTGGTCTCCTTTCTCTCCAGCTGGTCCTAATGGCCCAGTCTTTCCTCTTAGACCTTCAAAAACATTTTAAGTTAGTAAATCGTTTCACATATCACCTCAGTAAATGACTGTGTGGGCTACTGTGTGTGCCTGAGCAAACAAGAAGAACACAGTCAGAATTTCAAAATACTCAAAAAATACTTTAAAAATCTTCTAGTAAGTTGGTGAACGGACTGGCAGGTTGGAACAGAGGACTGGGCTCCACAGCCCAGGTCTCCTTTGTTTCTACATTCCTACTTTTCTTCATATATATTGATTACACATTGAAGAATTTTATATGTAATCAGTCCATTGCTGACTGAACTGTGGGCACTGCTGATGGGAAGGACAGCAGCATAGTTACCTGTGTAATGATACTTGTGCACCAAATATCTCCTACTATTTGAGCATTTTTAGTGTGAACCTAAATACCTGCTAATCTTTTATTGCTGGCTGATGGCACAAAGGAGACTATTTGACACCACACATGCTTCATTTTCCCCAAACTTTTTCTTAGCATCTATGCACAGAAAGGCTATGCATTTACATTTATTTACACCATTTTCAGTATATGCATGTTAAACATATCTAAAATATATCTGTATGTTTTATTTCTCTCGCTATATATAAATGCACCACACTGAAACCCACACAGGCACATACACACATTCATCATGTATTTTTATTAAAGGTCTTACTTTGTTGTACTACTGTGTTAGGTTACACAAATATTCAATACCTGCACTCCCTTTTTCACCTTTTTCTCCCTTCCTGCCATCTCTGCCATCTCTTCCTGGAAGGCCAATGCGTCCGTGTGGCCCTGGGGATCCACCAGCTCCCGGGGGACCTGCAGGGCCTGGCAAACCAGGGATGCTGCATATGTATCTGGTGTAGTAGTTCTCTCCTTTGAACTGGCTTTGCAGAGGTTGTTCGCTTGTGTAGATGGCAAAGCTTGTAATGTAAAGCAACATAAACATCCTTGGATCTGGAAAAAATATGAACAAATTAGACTATGCATGTTACAGCACTCTAGTCACATGGAGGTGACTCTGAATATGCCAGTAAGTGTGACACTGCGGTGCATTGGTCACAGGTACACGTGCAGAGATCTGCATTACCAGAATCCATGTAGGAGGCAAGAAGGAAAGTCTGTCAGGTTGGAGTTTTACTGGTCAACGTGTATGTTACAGTATGTCTTTCAAGTAGCCTGTAGACTGACAAAGTATAGCTGGTGAATACCACATTTTGACACGTTAAAAAAAGAATCTGGATTTTTCTATGCAAAGTCATTTGCTTGCATAGTTTATTTTCTCTTTGGGACCTGTATAAGCTTCACAGAGAAAATCCCTCTTGCTGGAGGAAGTTATATCTGTGCCAGGAGGACGTGCCCATAGGAGCAGTCTCTTCTAGTGAGGACACAGCTTACACCTTAATTTCGTTTTGAAGTTTGCCCTTGTGGTTACATATCGGAAACTCCAGCCTGAATAACCCTAGCAGAAACTTGCTGAACATGCAGAAAGGATACCAGTAAGAGAGCTTCAGCTTCAGTACCTGGTTGAAAACTAGGTGACCACAGCACAAATAACCACTTTACCCTAATGAGTCAGGTCAAGTCAGGCAGCTGCCCTGTGGGGAATGGATGGAGTGTGAATGTGCTGCTACCAGGTTGGGTTTTTTGAAGCCTGGCTAGGACTGTCCTATGAAATGATCTGTGTTGCAGTATCTTGCAAGAAAATGGTTTAAAGCTTTATATATATAATTTGGGTGTTTTAATAAACAATTGAATGTAAATTGGATTTCTCTGTTCCACTGTATAGTGGAAGACTAAAGAAAAAAACACTGTACAAACAGTAACATGCTAAGGAGTTGCAGTACCTGATGTACAAAGGTGTCTTAAATTAGTGTTGCATTAGCAGAGAGTGAGTCATGGGTCAGGTGAGATTTTGCAAATCAATCTGCTTTGTTTCTAGTTCCATTGCAGGCTTCTCAGAAGACTTGTGTGGAGTTTTTCCTTGGAGTTGTCCATTCCTTCAGAGCTAATTTAAAGCATTCAGGGAAATCAGAGTCCACTGATTTCTGTGAGGAGAAAAGAAAAGGAGTGGGGGATTGAGAAAAATATCTATGTGAAATACCATCTACTTGGTTTTACAGTGAAACTCAGATTCATTCTCAAACTCAGAGTTAAAGTCGTTGTAAACTAAATTAATCTAGAATCATTGTTCCCATTCCTTTCTCTGTGATACTGATTGACATTGGATGATTGGTTTAAAACCCCAAGCTGTTACATTTATTTGCAGTTCATAATATTTCAATTGGTATATGGCATGGTCAAATCTATTCAGCAGGGATAAATACCAGCACATACACATACACATACACAACCTTTATGAAGAATTGTTTCCATTTTACAGAACAGAAAATTAGAAACAGTCTTGGTATCAATGGCAATGCAGAAAAAAGCATGAAAATATTGTAGTTAGAGAGAAACAAGCAATGCTCCGAAATCCTTTTCAGTGATATATATTCTGCTCTTCACGTTAAGCATCTTGTATCAAATTGGAAGAAACCAAACTATTAATTTTGCTGTCATTTGATAAAGCCTTATAAGTACAGTCAGGCACAACAACCTCCAAGAGTGGATTAACATACGAATGCTTAACATTACAGCAGAGCAGCAAATGATAACTCCGAGGCAGTAATAAGCTACAAGCACAAACTTCACAGCAGCATTTGCTGTGATGTACCACTGAGTGTACCCAAATAAAGCTATTGGATTTTCACAGGACTTAAATCAGGGACAACAAAGCTCTCTGCAGAGAACGACGACTTTAAGCACTTAGCCAGGAGGGAGCAGCTTGGTGGGAGTTCATGCCTAAGACTGCATTTGCATTTTACACAAAGCTGATGGATAAGAAGCAAATATGACCTAAGGATCAAGGACTGGAACAAAAACTACCCTTTGCTAGATGAAAGTCTGAATCAGTAAGCTAGATTTTCCCACACTGTGTTGCATGCAAGCCAAGCAAAAACAATCTCAACAACTGCTGGTTTTGCCTATGTCCAAATCAAAGTAAGAGCCTTCACACAGCTGCTCCTGTCACTGGCTGGCCAGTAACTTATTGACGCGTGAAGCTGTCTCCAGCTCACAGATCTCCCCTGCTGTTCTTCTTATGTGCCTACAGGAAATTAATTAGTCTGGGACATGTGTTTCTGCTAAGGCCATGGGAAAAAAGTCATTCAGGGAAGGTGAGTGGAACAGGGTTGTTGAGATAGGGATATTCCTTAGATATCTGGGGCATTGTGGTTGGAGAACCAATTTGGGAAGGAGAGGGCACAGAGGGAAATACATGGAGCTTTCAGCTATGAGTCAGGGTTCTTAGGGAGTGATGGATCTGTGAAGCAGAATGGTGGGACAGCAGGACGGGGAACAGAGCTGGGATTGGGAGGAAATGGTGATAAAGTGCAGGTGATGATGTTTACAGTCCTGAATTTAGGCTTGGGGGGGGGATACAAAAGGCTGCTTCCAATGGGGGTACCCAACAAATTACATTTGAGAAACCATGCATTAGGCCACAGAATCAGGACTTCTCTTGCCCTTTGACTTCAGACTCTTGCATTTCTTCCTGCATAACAGTCCAGTTTTAAAACGAGAGCTGGAAGGTGCCTCTGTTTTTGCAGCAGTCTCTTGGAAAGTGTGAATCTTCTCTACTCCACTCTTGTGAGACCCCATCTGGAGTACTATTGTACTGTTGTTCAGCCTGGAGAAGAGTAGGCTCCAGGAAGACCTTATAGCAGCCTTCCAGTNGCATGGACTTGTTGGATCAGGTCTAGATGAGGGCCACAAAGACAATTGGAGGCTGGAGAACCTCTGCTGTGAAGACAGGCTGAGAGAGTTGGGGTTGTTCAGCCTGGAGAAGAGTAGGCTCCAAGAAGACCTTAGAGCAGCCTTCCAGTACTTAAAGGGGGCTTATAAGAAAGATGGGGACAGGCTTTTTCGTAGGGCCTGTTACAAAGGGATGAGGGGTAATGGTTTTAAATTGAAAGAGGGTAGATTCAGACTAGATATAAGGAAGACATTTTTTATGACGTGGGTGGTGAAACACTGTCACAAGTTGCCCAGAGGGCTGGTAAGACGCCCCATCGCTGGAAACATTCAAGGTCAGATTGGATGGGGCTCTGAGTAACCGGATCTAGTTGAAGACATCCCTGCTCACTGCAGAGTGGTTGGACTAGATGACCTTTAAAGGTCATTTCCAACCCAAACCATTCCATGATCCTATGATCTACCCGGAGAAGATACCCTGAATGTTATGCTCCCAACAAAGCTAGGTGCTGGGCAGAGGTTCTTCAGCATCAAGCCTTTAGGAAATCTCACTTCATAACTCATATATTCAGACTATGTCATCAACATTTTTTTAAGTTTAGGATTTAAGGGATTGTAGCAAATTCCCAGTTTTGAGACTTCCTGGTATATGATCTAACCTTCCTCCCTTGTCCAGCTATGCAGGTCTTAATTCTAAAATTTACTGATTGACATTGTTTTGAAACAATCCTAGAAGACTTCCCATGAATCTGTTATAAATAAAAGCTGGGTCAAAAGCCGGTAATTATTAGTCACAAGTTATCCTGGCTGTGTTCTTAATTTTTTCTTTCCTTGCTAGCTTTGAATTCACTTCCAATACATATGCACAACTATTTGAGGAGGAGAAGATGATGTGTTTAAACTTCCTTGTGCAAAAAGATGTAGATAAGAGGCAGCGATGCTCCTGGGTATTTTCTATCTGCAGCACTGGTAATGGCTTGGTGGTGCAGAACAATATAGTCTGTACTTCCTCTGGCTCTCCAATAGCAAAGGCCCGTGGAACCTCACATCCCTATCTTGCATTCCCACTGTGGGATGTTCAGACCTTTCCCAGCTCTCACATCCAGGAGAGCTTTGGTAGGAGAAACAAGGTGAAGAAAGAGGTAATAAGTCAGGATGAGAGGCAGAGAGAGGCACCCTCAACAATTAGCTTGAAATCTCACTGGCTATGCATGGTTTTGCCATTTCAAAATATGATCCACAAAAATCAGTTGTGTCCACATGCCTGAAGGGTCCAAACCTGCCATTCAATTTGCCACCACCACCAATCTTTCTACAAAGCCTCAGAAACAGTGGCTTGCAGTTTAGCATGTGTCGTGGGCTAGATGGCTGCTCTATCACCCAACCCCACCCAGGAGAGGGAATCAGGAAGAGGAAAGAAGACCTGTGGGTTGAAATGAAAACAGATTTAATACAATAATAATAATAATCTAATATTAGCCCCAATGCTAGTACAAGATAAAAAGTTATACTCTGCTTCAGATAGCAGTCGTGAGCTGAGCGCTTCTAGTAGTGAGGGCTGAGTGCCAACACCGTAAGCACACAGGTCCAGCAGTGACCTTGGCCACCAGAGGAGCAGCCTCAGGCATGGGATGACTGGCGAGTCAGGTGGAACCCTCTTGGGAAGGCAGCCATGGTAGAAGTCTCCCCCGGAACCATGCAACTTTTCAATTTATAATGAGGGTGACGTTTATAGTATAGAATACTTGGGTTGACCAGCTTGGGTCAGCTGTCCTGGGCTTTGCACCTCCTGGCCCACAGCACCTGCATGGCTCAAAACCACCATTGACCTTGGTCACTAGGGAAACCTGCACACCAGAGCAGCTTCTCTCTTCTGTTCTCATAGAACTGGACTTTGCAGTTTCTTAAAACTACTTTCTCTGAACAGAAAAATGATCTTAGAATTCTGTCCCAGCAAACCCAGGACAGCATGCCAGCTGCAGTTTCTTTGAGCTATATGATTTTTATGCCATTTTATGCTATGGATTTTTTCCTAGATATTTTACATTGATCATTCACCTTCATTTGGGCACAGGTTTATGCATCTCCCAGTTTGTTTTGTGTTATGGAGACTATGCTGGACTTCCAGAGCTCCACCTGTGAGACCACACCTTATTCTAAGGAATCAAGACCACAGCTGGCCACCACCACACTCCTTGGATTAGCTACACAATCCAGCAATCTTCACATGGCTTTACACTGCCTTTACTTTCCTTGTGTAAGGAGGGGAGAGTGACCTGACACTTTCTGAGTAGTCCGAACTTTTGATTCCCAGTCCCAGAATGGCTGATGGTGCCCAAAGGGATCAATCAGCCAGTAGAAAGGAACATTAGCTAAATATTTCTGAGAAAACAATCCTTAAAGGCCTTATTAGTAATGCTGACATTTAATGGTCTCACTCACTTACGTCTGTGCTCAGTGATGTTTGAACAGTCTCCTTCATAACTACATTGAATGCAGTCAGATTCTTCAACTATGTCTCAAGCCTTCATGAAAAATCACAATCAAGACCAGAAGTTCAATGTGTTTGATTTTCAAAATACAAAAGGAGTGGATGTCATTTTATTTCTCACTGTCTGACTTGAAACGTAGTGTCTCTTTCTGTTTCCAGCCATTCTATTATTTGAAAGGTTCTTTTTACTAAAAATGTCCTAGAAGCTGGTCAAGGCATGTACGAGTGAGATGGTCTGACTCAGCTGGGGGAGGTTTTAATGTGAGGGCTGGCAGGCAAAGCAGTTTTGCTGCCAGCCATACCAGAACACATAGATAAATGAAACATGACAGAATTTGTCTTGACAGAGAGCCGAGAAGTTAGGCCAGTTGCTTACATTTAATGATTAACATGGATACAATAGTATGCTTGCTTGCAATGTAGTGAAAAATGGCCAAGATTTAACACTGGAAGACTCCAGTGGAGACAAGTGTCCCCTACACCTCGGATACAGACTTCTTTAAAAGGTTTTCTCTATTTCCTTAAAAAAGAACAACAAAAAAACAAAAGATACAGGAGCCATAAATCACAAGCTGTCTCAGGGATGACCTGCAATTTGCAGGAGTCAAGCATGTGAAAGCATGTAGGCATCCAAAGATGTATATAGATGCCTTGAGCAGTGTGCCCATCTCCCATGGAGTGCCTTTCAGTTCAGGCAGGCTTCCTCTTCTTGGCTCCTCCCCAGTCTTTGCCAAGAGAATTTCCATCTTCTATTTTAGATCATTCTGCTTTACCAACCTTGTGATGATAGAAAAGAAATGGAGAACAGGCTGGGAAAACCATTCCAGATGGCATAGAAAGAGACAAAACAGAGGGTGCAGGAAGAAAATGTCAGGCTGCAAGGCAAGTGAGGACAGACAAGAACAAGTCATATATTATTGCCACAGGTCATAGGGGATGGACTTCCACTGCCTTGTGCCTTGTGCTCACTTGTGTTCACACCTGGGCTTTGTGAGCAAAAATCCATAAAGAGCTCCCATCAGGAGAGCAATCACTTCTCACAGGGGTGAATGATGGGGATCATCCAGCAGAGCGAGCTCAGGATACAGACAGCAAGAACAACTTTGGCAACTTGGCTGGATTTCTGCTGAATATGTTCTAGTCCCTGGGCATAGCTTAGTTCTCATCCCCTCAAGGTAAATGTTATTTATTAGATCACAGACATCTCTGAAGATGGATTCTCCTTCACCCAGTTGCTCCATTGGTAACAGCATATTGTACCAGATAACAATGTTCACCATTTAAAAAGATAATCATGCAGAGAAGAAAGCTTCCAGGCCCTGAAAGGGACACTCCTCCCCCAGCAGACTGTTTTCTTCTGGAAGTTCATCAAATGATATCACCCAGGCAATGCGCCTTTCTGAAAACCCTGCAGAAAAGTAGGCACCCAGCCAGGGACTACATTTTACATCATACTAGGCAAAGACCAAAGGAGCAATTTAAATGCTTGTGCTGGACTAAGCTGGTTGATTTCCCCTGAAGCAAGTTGAGGAAAACTCCCCTAAACTTCTTTGCCAGAAGATCAGTGAAGGCTGTGACCTGGGGCAGGGAGCAACCATGCTCAGCTGAGCGGCAACCTCTTGTCCCTCTTCTGCTATACATGGAAGAGGACATTGTCCAGGACTTGACATGAGTAAATTTTTTCACACTGCAAATAGTCATAGTTAAATTAACAATATTTTCAAGTGTACAAAGGATGTCTCTGCACTGCTGTTGAAATACAGCAAGTGATTAGCTGTTTCAAGAGGAGAACTGGAAATTGGTCCACATGAGCAAATCTGTAGCCAGAAATGGCTTGCTAAACATTGTGGTACCGTCAATCCAGGTGATACTGTAAACAGTCCTCAACATGCTGGGGGATGCAAAGGTAGGGTAAAGTATAAATTTTCTAACTTCAAAAATTGGATAAGTATGAGTGCCTGACAAGACTGGAGGGCTAATTAGTTTTTATTTGTGTGACATTTAGAAGATGGAAAGCATTGTAAAAGCCCTACAGTACAAATTTGATTGTCTTAAACTGCTCTGAATTTTATTACTGAGAGTTTATATGTTGCAGCATAAAAGCAGGAATTTCTGAAGTGCTGTCTGTGCTCCCGGGAACAGCAGAACTGCACAATAGAGCTCAAATACCAGTCCTGAAAAAACCTCACTACAGGTCTCAGGTTCCTGCTTGAGAACCTTCAAGAGATAACTGCACAGTTGTGGTGCTAAAACTTTTGGTCTGAATTTACAAAAGTTCCTATAAGTTTCAACCTTTACATATGACTCTCACACATAGAAAATGCATTTTGAGGGGAACTGGATACTTAAGTCCACATGAATGATCCATAAAACCTCTGCCATACCAACTGGAGCATGAGAGGGTGCCTCAGACTAGACTTTCTGAAGAGACTCTTTTCAGGTACATCTGCAGGAGCAGTGCTTTGCAACACACATACTCAGGACAGCAGTGTGAGACCCAGGCTGTGCACACCTGACATGGCTCAATGCCCAAGCAACCTGTAGCTATTCAAATACTCCTAGCTTTCCTGCAGGACTGTGTTCACAGGGGACTGCACTAGCCACTGCCCAGATTTAGCTGCAAGGTCTCCATCTTCTGACCCTTGGTGCACCGTTGGCATGTTCAGGGTCACCAAAGAGAGAGCCTCAACATGAAACAGAAGAGTGAAACTTATGGGAGAATTTGTGGCTGTGAAGATGAATCTCACAGAGACGTGAGTCTTAGGAGGCCATGTGTCATTGACAAACAATAAATGCATTTAAAAGCTTAAGCCTTACTGTGAATTAGTGGGCCTTGAACTTCTGAAAGCCTAATGCATTTTGAAAATGGTGTGAGATCTTTGAAGCCACACGTGCTGTTCAAAATGCCACCCACGTTAACATATGTCCCCTGTCTCTGGGACTGCCAGGCTCTCGTGTCAACCCTGGTGGTCTCCTCCACGCTGGTGCTCTAATTTGTCAGTACAGGAGATAGAAATCTGGCCTCAAAATCAGCATGCTTTCCTGACTCTGGCTGTTCTGGGAAAAGTCCTGTTCTCGTGGGGTGAGTCTACCTCAAAGCTGTTACTTCAACAGTATTACTTCTATATTTATCCTGGAATAGAAAAAGGAGAATTTGGCCTGGTTTAGTCACATGTGTGATTGTTGTGGTTAATGCCAGATTCAAGAGATCAGAGCCAAGAAGATACAAAAATAGAATGAAATTTATGTAACGTCTGCTTTTGGGTAACAGCACGTTTTTTAAGTATGCTTCTTCCTGATTAAATTAAACCTTTAAATAACAACTTGATTTTCAGTGAGGCTGTCCTTTTTGTGAGAATGAAGGACATTCACATTAGAAAGACAGCTCTAAACAGTCTGGAGCTGTAAATTAAAATTCCATCTAAATGCTATATGTTATGGTACTTTCCACCCAAGCCCAGCTTCTGGCAACCCCGGGGGTACCCAGCAGGCATTCATACAGGACCCACATTTCTGGTTGATGGACCTGATTGTTCTACTCCTTGACATCTTGTGAAGGTGTTTGTGTCGGGCAAGGGCTGACTGCTCCCTAGGGCTGAGAGTGATAGACCTCCCCACAGGGTGGCAGGGCAGGGTCTCATCACCTCAGCAGGGACCAGGGCAGCCTGGAGGCAGCTGCAGGCACCCCCAGCATCTGAGGACAGACCAGGATGTCAGCCTGTGAGTGGAGGTCAGCTCGGCTGAAATGGGGTCCTGGACCATGGGTGGGGTGGTGAGATGCCCCTGGAGAGGTTGACAGGGGCAGGCAGGGATATCAGTATCCTCATGGCTCTGACAGTTTGTACTCATTCAAAGAGGAAAAAAGCATTGTGATCCCAATGTGGCAGCATTAGCCCACTCTACACATATGGAAATAACAGCTTACAGCACAAGGCATACAAAGGTCAGTTGAATTCTATATGGATCCTTACCCCTCTCCCCACTGCTACATTTGCTGAGCCACACAGCCAACTCATGTCCTTCAGGATTTTTCATCAGTCTCCCGATGAGAGCCATTTATATGGTGGACTGTTTGGATTTGCAAGGTCTCAGTCTGAATTGTCTGGGTTCTTAATACATAAACTGCTATGTATTGCGAAGATGTAACTATCGAGCTTGATTATTTGAAGAAATGTTTGGATTGTTCTTACAACACATTGAAAAATCTAAAATCTCTTATAAGAGTTTTTTCTTATTTATATAACATTGCCACTAATCTTTTTTCCTGCTTATTTCTGACTTGGACATTTCAGGCAGGCAGATTTAAATCTCCAAGAAAAAGGCTTATGAGGAAAAAACAAAAGTATTATCTAATTTATTTTTTTTCTAACTTGCACAAACTTTGAAAGTGAAAAACTCATGCTGTCATATAGATCTCTGGAGAGTCTATAAATCTGGTTTGCTAAATACTATAGCCTACCATAAATCCTATTTCCAATATATCCTAACAAGTCTTTTAAAATAGTTTAAGAAGCATAAGATGGAGGGAGAAAAGGAGAGGAAAGGAAAGGAGAGGAGAGGAGATCTTTGTTTCTTTTGTTTGACACATATTTGTCTGACACAAATTTGTCTGACACAGATTCATGTAGAAGAATGACAGTTTTTCCTGTGATATGATAACTTCAATTTGATACGCCTAATCATTTGTCAGCCTGATTCTGTACATACTGAAATAAAATGCAAATCTCTCTGAGTGGTGTTTGATCAGATTCACAGAGATAAAGAAAGAAAACAGAGCACAGAGTTTTCTTTCAGATCTGTTTTCTGTTCCTCAATCAAAAATGTCTATTCCATGGCAATTATTTCATCCTACATGCTTCTGTTTCTTCATCAGTAAAACAACATCAGTAATATCTGTATTGCTCTGCTGATGTAAAAGCAGATTACTTCAAAAGCACTTTTCAGATTCTGCTTTTTGTAAGTAATTGTGAACTGCTGATTCATATTTCAAATCAGTTCTCTCATGGGAGATTAAAATGGATGAAGTCAGCACAATTCCTGCAGTTTTTTCAGTATGATGCAGATGAGGTCTTGTGTCTGGTAACTGGTCATTTCTGACTTCGTAACAGAGCATAGCTGTACTGCTAATCATTAGAACAAAATATGGGACTCATGGAGTTGGGCACAGCTCTACTGAAACCATGTGCCTTGTATTTATATCTGGCCTTTAAGGTGTTTTCTCACTTAAGTTTTTGCAACAATAATCTGACTTTTTTTTTTCTTAAATACATCCTATGTGGAAGTGGGTTCCTCCTTGGTAAGAGCATGAAGAAGCTGCAGCTGTCATTCAACTTGCCACTCTTCAGTAGGAAAGTCTGAGCTTTGGCTGGTAAGGAGTGGGCTTTACCTTGACTTTGTTCTGCATGTGTGCGATGCTCCAGGGTGATCTCAGCAGGGTCTCCATGGGACATAAGTGGGCATTCCTGGATGGTGTGAAGGTCACAGAGTGTTTAGCAACCAATTTAATTTCATTTTCACTTGAATTTGCCCTGATCTTGCCAACAAGTTCCACCTAACCTTGAACCACAGGGTGTTAGAGTCACCCTGAGTAGGAGGTCCCCAAACCAGCTGGTCTTCCCCACCTTGATTAAGTTGCCACTGAGTAGCAAATAGCATATATGGAGACATCTTACCCAAATGCAGCATGCTAAGGTTAGTTCACATAGCCAGTAAATGTACATTTGGGTGGACCCTAAGCTGTGTGGTGCATGGTGCCCTGGGGGTACCGACTGGATTGCCCAGATGCAGCACCAGAGGGGTTCCTTTGGGCAAGGAGTAAAACACACACAGGTAGCACAGAGTCATATCCACAGATGACACAGTCTTGGGGTGCACCTGCAGTGCAAGCACAGCCCAGGGTAGTGGTATGCAGCAAGTTATGTCAGAGTATGTATATTTCTTAAAAAGGGGTTATAGATAACCCTTGTTGCAATTCCATAATCAGTAAATATGACTTTGCCTTATTGTAGTATCTAGAGTTTTGCTCAGGCTTCTCATTCAAGTATCTACTGATACAATTTACAATGGTAACAATAAACTCAGTGTTATTTACTGTTGCAACTCTGTCTGCCATAAACCCTTCTGCATTTTAAAGGTTTAAATTTTGAAGGTTTAAATGATTTAAATTTATTTCTTAAGAAATCTTGGCTAGTCTAAGGCAAACAGTATGCCAGAATCACTTCTAATGATCTGTCCCCCAGAAATGTACTTACATAACTGTTAATGCAAATAAAAGGATAGCAAATGTCACTCCAGTCTACAAGAAGGGCAAGAAGGAGGACCCGGGTAACTATAGACCGGTCAGCCTCACCTCCATCCCTGGAAAGGTGATGGAACAACTTGTTCTTGGCACTATCTCTAGGCATATCAAGGATGAGGGGGTCATTAAGGGCAGTCAACATGGCTTTACCANAACTTCAAGTTTCCATCAGGGTGAAGGGTTTTGCAATTTCCATTTTAATGGAAACCTACAGAGATTCGGAATGTATTGACTTGCAAATAAAGTTGAAAATACATAAAACATGGAGGGACTTTCTTTTGCCTTGGTTAAAACAAGCTTTCCTTTCAGTGATAAAACTGTTTAAGTTTTATGGCATGGAATCAAGATATAAAACCAAAAAAATTTCTCGTAATTCGAAGTCTCTCAGATCAGTTCAAGCAGCTGCTTTTCCCTCAGCCAGGGCATAATTTTATCATAGACAAGTGTGTGTGTGTGTGTGTGTGTGCGCGCACGTGTGCATGCATGCACATTTACCTATGTATGTTTACCGGCCAAAGGGGTCTTGTTCTCACTTTGCTTTTCTTCAAGTCCCTGGAGTGCAGTGGATACATTTTATGACAAAGATATTGTTAAAAAGTTTTTTCTCTATTTGACTTTGACCGATGTAGTTAATTTTCTTTAAAAAAGATCTATTATTTGATGGCCTGAATTAACAATGTACTTAGATTTGTTTCTAGCTGATAAACAGTAAGATAGCATGTAATAAGCTGTTTTGTTGTTTTTATCTTTGTGGTAGGTATCTTCATTGGGCACTGCAGAAAGTTCTATTTTGATATTTGTGATTTTGTTTATTGCTTAAAATGCACCTTATATCTTGAAGAGGATAATTACAATTGAAAACTTTCCTATGCTCAATCATCACATCTTCCCTGCTTAGAATTCTCATAGAATCATAGAATCACAGAACATGCTGAGTTGGAAGGGACCCTCCAGGATCATTGAGTCCATCTCCTGCCCCTGTGCAGGACACCCCAGGAGTCGCACCATGTGCCTGAGAGCATCATCCAAACGCTTCTTGAGCTCAGGCAGGCTTGGTGCTGTGACCACTGACCTGGGGAGCCTGTGCCAGTGATCTATCACCCTCTGGGTAAAAAACCTTCTCCTGATATCCAACCTAAACCTCACCCGATTCAGCTTCCTATTGTTACCCCAAGTCCTGTCACTGGTCACAGGAGTGAAGAGATTGGTACCTGCCCCTTGTCCTCCCTTCATGAGAAAGTCATAGACTGCAATGAGGTCACCCCTCAGCCTCCTTTTCTCCAGGCTGGATAATCCAAGTAACCTCAGCTGCTCCTCATAGGTCACCCCTTCTAGGCTCTTGTGGCCCTCCTCTGGACTTGCTCCAGTAGTTTGATGTCTTTTTTGAACTGCAGAGCCCAAAACTGCACACAGTACTCGAGGTGAGGCTGCACCAGTGCAGAGCAGAGTGGGACAATCACCTCCCTTGACCAGCTGGCCACGCTGTGCTTGATGCACCCCAGGACACGGTTGGCCCTCCTGGCTGCCAGGGCACACCATTGGCTCATCTTCAGCTTGCCATCAACCAGGACCCCCTCAGCTGCACTGCTTTCCAACCACTCGTTCCCTAGTCTGTACGTACCACCAGGGTTGCACGGTTCCAGGTGCAGAATCCAGCACTTGCCTTTGTTGAACTTCATGTGGTTGGTGATTGCCCATCTCTCCAGCTTGTCAAGGTCTCTCTGTAGGGCCTGTCTGCCCTTGAGGGAGTCAACAGCTCCTCCCAAATTAGTATCATCTGCAAATTTGCATAGAATCCCTTTGAGTCCTGCGTCCAGGTCATTGATGAAGATGTTGAAGAGGACTGGGCCTAGGATGGAGCCCTGTGGAACCCCACTAGTGACTGGTCACCAGCCTGATGTTACCCCATTCACCATCAC
Organism: Aegotheles bennettii; assembly: GCA_013398125.1. NCBI lineage: Eukaryota > Metazoa > Chordata > Aves > Caprimulgiformes > Aegothelidae > Aegotheles > Aegotheles bennettii. The sequence continues at coordinate 723,347 of VZRW01002841.1, forward strand.
TCTTTGTGCTCGACCTGTGCGCCAGTTGCTCACCCATTGTGTAACCCAGTTTTCCAGCTGTATGCTGGACATTTTGTCCAGGGGGATACAGTGAGAGACAGTATCAAAAGCTTTGCTGAAGTCTAATAATATTACGTTCACTGGCTTCCCTTGATCGACTAGGGGGGTTACCTTGTCATAGAAGGAAATCAAGTTTGACAAGCAGGACTTTAGTCTCCTTTTCTTTCAGTGAGATACTGTAATTTCTTATGAGGCTTCTGTTTTTCCTTTGTCTTTGGAAAAGTTTAAATTCAAGTATGTGCATATAAATACATGTACACACTGTAAAGTTAAAAAAATAAGCCTTATAAATTTATCAGCTCATGGGAGAGAATATTGAAACACTTCATTTGGAGACAATTTTATTGGCACAGCTTCTCTCTTATGGTTTTTATCTTTTCTGCTTATTTTGTTAATGCATGAAGCTAGGTCTCTGCAGAAGTTCCTAAGCCACTGCTTCTCCATAAAATTAATTGGTGTCCCAGTTTGTTCTTTTGGGGCAATTATGAAGTCATCCATAACAGTCATTCCATTATATGTCTGTTTTGGGATTAATGTTACATAGGAATGACTCTGGTAAATTTGATCAAAAGCCCTCCCAGCCCCATACCTTGCTGTCTACCCTTGCACTCTTTCCGAGGATATGGGATCCATGCAGCGATGCTTGCTGGGAGGTTATCTTCCTGCTGCCAGTGCTCTGCAGCTGAGCATTTCTGAACTGGAGATATTTTCAAAATCTTCCCTTTCTGCCAGCCTTGCTAGACTCCTTACCCATAAACTTGGAAGGAGTTTAAACTCTGGCTTTCTACAACATACCTAATTGGCAAATTGGTTGGATTAATTATGCACAGGACATGTTTGTCTCCCTTAAAACTTTTGTCTCCCTTCAATCTTTTTAACTGATAATTTAATTCAATTCCTTCTATTTCTTGCATTGTAAGAGACTGACTAATCTGCTCTTTAGTTTGTGAACTTTCTCAGAAAAGTGGTAACTTTGACTCCTTATGTTTGCCACAAATGTTTCCATGTTGAATATTTTTCATTTAGAATTACAAACTCTAGTGGTTACATGGTCCACTAAATTGTAAGAGCCATCTGCTCTTTTCCTCTAGTGCATTAACATTAGTAAGCAAGATTCTGAAAGACATTTAAGATCAAGGTCTAGCAGTTTTGCTGCTTTCATATTATGTCCTGAGATCAGCGGCAACTGACCATCTCTAACAAAAATGCAGAAGTACAGATGCAAAAATGCAGCTGCCTGAGATTGTGTTTTCTGGCTTCTGCCAAAGACATACAACATGGGACAGAATCTCCCCACTAGCAATCATCATTCTACTAGACTTAGAAGCCAAGAAAAGTAGTAAAAAGTAAATATAATGTTTTCCAGGAGACATTTATGGCAAGAAAATCCCTTTGAATTCATCAAAGCTGCATAAACTCTCATGTATTTGCTACAGACAGCTGAAAGGACAGTATTCCAGATCCTCTATAAAATACTGCTTTTGTTGGCACTTTTAACAAAACAATCATGGTTTCTTGATACAGACGTGTCTCATTATTATTCAAAATCAATTTTGTTTATTTTTCTGTTTTAATCACAGAATGTCAAATTATACAGACTCTTGCTTTGCTCTCCATGAGTAGCCAGCTGAACGCAGCAGTGTCACTGATGACCAGATGTCCTCACAGCCACAATGCTGACTGGATTATGGGATGGTGACATTTGCCATTCCCTGTCAGGGTGGCTCTCCTTCTCCTCCTTCTCCTCCTTTTCCTCCTCCTCCTGTGCCTACCAGAGCAGAACTCCCCTCTCCTTGCTGGGCTCCTGACACTGCTGAGCCCTCCTCCCAGCATCAGGAGCCCAAAGGCCGAAATCTGTCCTAATCCCAACAGCCATAGGAGGAAAACACCTTTTCCCCTTTATTCCCTGTCTGTTAGGATGTGGATTCCTCTGGGTTTTCTCCTTAATTGGCAGGCACTGAGGCTGGAGGTGAGGGGGAAGGAAAGACGCACCAACATATGAAGCCCAGGAGCTGCCAGGGCCATCCTGGTGCACCTCTGTATCCTATTTCAGATTGCCACCATGTCCACATCAGACAGAGAGAAAGGGGGCCTGTCTGGAGAGCAGTGTGGTGGCAGGGAAGTGACAGTGAGAAGGCTTGTCCCCACTGTGCGATGCTACAGATGACCAAGTGGAAGGATGGCTGGGAAAAGTCCTTAAATGGAAATCTCAGATGTGGAACTTGTTTTTCTTGCCGGAAGTCTGGCTGAAGTAAACTGTTTGTTGTAGTGAATGTTCAAGCTGTGGTGAGCCCAGATATCATAGCCACTTCTCCCTGTTTGATGTCTGTCTTCAAATCCCGACAGGGATGCAGTATGCCAGCAGGTACAGAAGGTTGGAAGGTCACAGGGTGTAGGGTATAGCCCCAAGCCCCCATGCACTGTCACTGCCCTCCCCTTGTTTGTGGACTTTTGAAGACTAGTCCTCTTTTTCAAACCCTGGAAACAGAGATACTGTGCAGGTGGTACCACTTGTGCAGAAGTAATTGCAGCCAAAAGAGCCTCCTCTCCAGAGGCCCTCGAGTGTGGAGAGAGGACAATAATGACTCACTGCCTATTAGCTAACGTAGTGGGTTTGGCAAAAACAAGGATCCCATTAAGCAAAGAGGTTGTTCTGTTTTGAAATTTCATCTGTAAGCTGTGGGTTTGCTTTTTTCTACCATTTTTCAAATCTTCCCTGGTTTTGCCCTGTTGGTGGGTGCCACAGGGAGGGCCAGAGAGGGCCAGGTCGTCTTCAACTCCTTCTGTGCCCAAAAGCACAAAAGCCTGGAGGTGGACGGACAGCTGAGTCACGCTGTGTGTAGCAAGTGCATGGAAATGATGTTGGTGCTGTTTCACAACGACTAACGGTTGGTAGCTTTTGGGTTTTGTGTGGCTTTGTTTTGATATCTCTCAGGGAAAAATTAATATAGCCTGAGAATAAATCAAGAGGTTGTGCAAATCTCTCTGTGCTAAGCAAAAGGGAAGTTTGTGCTCTTGCTTGGAGGAACATCTGCTTTCCAAGAGCAGGCAAGGGACAGGCTTGGCCGAGGAGCATGGTCAAGTCTCTTCTCACCTGCATCAGCAGCTAAAACCTACAGTGGGCAGAGCCCAGGTGGAGGCTTTGTTCAGTGTCCTTCTTGCCCATGAATTTGTACAACTTCCCTAAAACAGCAAGCAGCTCTGGAACACCAAGGTCTCCCTGCCTATGTACACCCCTATTTATCATCGTGGTCTAGTCTGAGTACTAAGAAAAGACCAGGGGAACATGGAGTTCACTCTGACCATTTGATGGGTTACGACTCCTATCCTCTCCATAAAGACAACAGAAATTGTGTGAAGGGCTTGTTTTCCTTTCTGCTCACAGCCTGCCCCTTGCCATGACCTGTCTGTATAGGATAAAGCAGCTCCAGTGTATCAGGAGGTTTCAATGCTCGTAGTCTTCCCTCATCTGATTTACTTTTACTGCAGGCTAAAACTCATAAACCTTTGACTCCTGCTTACAAACAGACAGCCTGGATAACATTAGCAAACATAAACAGTACTCTCCCTGAAAATCCTATTTCAAACACAGATTTGTAAAGACCAAATTTATCTCCACCATCTGTAACTAGTTAAAATTCCAATTGTTTTTCTTAAAAATGATTTTAACAATGGATAGTAAGTATGAGGTAGATTAAAAGTAATTTAAATTGTACGTTTTTATCAAGAGTTTAGAAAAAAATCTATTAGAGACCTGGGTTATCTGCAGCCTCCAAATGTGCTGAAGAAATGGCGATGCTCTCAGTTGTCATAGATGATTTTAAAATTTTAATCTAAATTATACATTTTTCTAACATTTATGCACAAACTTGCATTAGTTTATCCTAAAATAATTTAGTTAAATAAACATCAGATTCTTAGCGGATGCCCTAATTTATCTAGAATCAACTAATTTATTTTTATTTGGCCTAAGCTGGAATAAGGAGATATATAAACTAAGGATATAGTCAGGCTATATAAACTAAGGATATAGTCAGGTATTTGCTGCAGAAATGTGTGTAACAATTTAAAATGTAACTATCCCTCTGCAGGTTGTTACTGTGGTTCTGCTGAGGCTTCCTTTCTATGTAGATCAGCCACATTTACAGACTGCTTAACCATCCAACGCTGCATTAAATCATATGGGGAGCATCTGCATGCTTTGCTATCCAGCACCATTGTGTAAGGGGATGTAAGAGCCAGGTGGGTAGGAGAGTGAAGGGTTCCCAGGTAGTAAATGGCTGATGAGGGGACAGTACAGTGTAAACCATTCCTACACTCGTTGGGCCCCTGAACTCAGCTGTTTCAGCTGAGACACTGGGCTTTGCATGGCCAAAGGCACACGTTCCTCCCTCTGCCCTTTCTGCGGCTGTGACCACCTTGGGCAGGAGATCTCAGTGGGTGGCAGCTTTGTAAAGGACCTCATCAGGATTCACCACACTTATTTGTTAGAATTTTAAGATGCTAGGTGGTTGATGCATCCTCCTTTTCTTCTGGCCACTTTGCAACTGGGGCGGTTGGAAACACTTTTTACCCAGTGTTGTTGTTTGCTGGGGGAATGGGAGCCAAAGCACTAAAAGTGTCCAGATGGGCACTTGCACTGGACTAATTAAATCAGCTTTGAAATGTATCTTTAGGCTCTGGACAGATTTTCATTTTGGAGAGAGCTGTGGCAGATGCAGATTACAAGCCACACCGCTGGAGGTTATTGCCTTTGCCTCTCTGCTGGCAGAGCCAGCACAGATCCTCTGGCTCCAGCAGGGTGCAGACATGCATCTCAGGTGGTGATGGCTGGAGAGGTCACCACTTGCCTTCCATGCCGCCCTCCTTGACACAGCACCAGCTCTGCTGGGTGCTCCAAAGTGTGTCTCCTGCCCTTTTTCGGTCAAAATGAACTAGACTGGCCTGTACAGTGGGAATAAGAGAGCTCTTGCTTGCTGTGGTCCAATGTGTCTGACAAGAAATGAGGAGCCTTAACTGGCGGGGGACAGCGGGATTACAGGGGACAAGCTTGAGTTGGCACAAATGAATCTAGAGGAGGCTGTCTGTCTGCAGCCCTCTTGTGCCAGCATGGGAGCAGAAACATGTACTGCTGCCAAAGTCAGGAGGGGCGACCTGTGGGCGAGGAGTTTTGAAGAGCAGCAGGGGACACAACTGCTTTGGGCTGCTCACTTCCCAAGGTCTTGGCATTGGCTTGGGCTGGGGCTGTGGGATTGATGAAGGATTGTCAAAGGCAGTCCAATCCAAACCAAAAAGTTTTCTCGTCAAGCTGCTATGTTTTTACCAAACGTGTTAATGTGCGTACAAAGTATGATGCAATGTTGAGCGAGCTGCTATCTTCACTTGGCCAAAACTATCATAGAAGACAGTATTAAATTTTCTAGGTAACACTAAGGTCAACTGTGACAAATTAATATGCCTTTCATGTCTTAAACCTTATCTACATTAGGAACTATCGTATTCATTCTCATGACAATTCTCAGTTAAAATATGTACGTTTAAGGTCACCTTAAATGCCTTAAAAAAACATCTATATGGCCATGACCTTAGCTATTGAGCTGGCCTGTTTTGAGATGTGCTAGATCTATGGTTTCTTCCCATTTTTCAACAGTTGCTTATTATTAAAGAAGGCAGGTAATGCTGTTTCCCCTGAAAAGTAGGAAAAATGTCACTGTTGCTGATGGTGCTCTCTGGCTTTCCTTTATTAAGCATACATAATGCAGTCCTCCTTGACTGCCCTGGCTATGGGAGTATATCTTTTGATTGCACTTTTAAAGATCATGGTTACATGCAGAAATCAGTCATGAGTTGATTTTTTTAAGAACTGAAACAAAAAGGTGGCTGAAAATAACCCCAGGTCCAAGCCCCATCCCTGAGGTCCTGCCTGTATGCTGAGCCTGGCGGAGCAGCCAGCTCTGTTCTCCAAGGCCCTCGGTGGTTTCCTGCTCCTCAGGAAACACATGACTAATCTTCTGTGTATATAAGCTACCATTATTTATCAGTTGTTTCATCGGTCCCCACACGTTCCTTCACATTCTCCAAGCAGTGAAGAAACTGTTCCCTATTCCATGGAAACACATCATTCATGTGAGTTGAGAGCACCCATGAGAGTATCCATTTACTTAACTCTGTTTTCAGGCCACTTCTTACTGCAGCTTTTCAGAGTTTTAGCAGCACTGCTTGCAGGCCTCCAAGTGAAAGACCGGCAACAGGAGCAGCAAAATAAAGGGAGGCACAAGCAGCCCTAATCAAGGCAGGGATCATCAGAGCAGGAGCTAGATTTGCTGCGGTGCCTTTGCTGGGTGGCACACTGGGTTTGAGCTTGGCATTTTATTTTCTATGACCACTAGATGGCATAAAAATTGCTGTTGTAGGCAGTTTGTTCCTGAAAAATTACGAAGTGTTGGGGTCACACGGTAGTTAAAGGGGATTCTTACATTGCTTGTAATCAAAGGCATATATTAATGTTTATCTTAGATGCAGAAATGTATTGGCAAGTGTCATCCTATGGAGTGGAAATAATCAAGCTTAGCAGCAAAATTCAGCTTCAAATATCAAGGACTGCTGAAGTCAGTGACATTCTCAGGTAGAGGATAACATAGCAGATGATGAGGGGGAGGGAGGTTGCTCTGCTGATTGCATTACAGGATCAGGCACTTCTTCTTGCTTCTGAGGATGATTCTCTCTGTAGCTTTGGGCAAATCACATAATCCACTTCATTTCTCTATTTGCTTGTGAAGGACAATGATTTCCTGCCTTGCAGTGGTGCCGGAGGAGTTAATTAGCAATCATAAAGCACAAATGGAGAGAAGAAAAATACCAGTAACTCCCAAAAGATACTTGCAAGGAATTGCTCTCTTGGTCCATCCATCCTGCACCATGCAGCTATTGCTATTCTAATGTGATGGTTATAAGATGATGGAGTATGGATAAATTTAAAACATACTGAAAGAAATGTTACTGAACACAACTGAAAGAAAGGAGAACCACTGAAAGAAATGGACTAACAGTTTTTTGTTCTTTTTGCAGTATAATTCATCATGGGAATTTCATGGTGACTGAAAGCAGCCTGCCCACTGCTCTCCAAAATCCCTCCGAATTGGAGAAACAGCCTGACGGGTGGTGGCCTGCCTGGCCCACCCTGCAGTTCAGCTTCCCTTCAGCTGAGCTCAACTTTCAGTTCAAATCTGAAGCTTTGGTGCAGTCTCTGGTTTGGTTGCTTATTTATAACTAAAACTGCTAGTTAGCCAGAGTGCTTTGCAGCTGCTGTGAAAGGTAATGTCTCTTGTACATCCTCAGGATCAAGATCTTTGGTGATTTTACCACTGAAATATGCAATCTGATTATAATGGCTTCTGACCATAAACAAAGACAGTTCTGAACGCTGTTAAGAGCTAAGTGAAAAGAATAGGGAATTCATTGTAAATTAATGATGAGTGGGAAAATGTCGCCACAGCAATTGGTGTGACTGCTGTGGTCACCAGATGACATATTTCTTTTTTACTCTTATCTTTATTGAGTGTAGTGGATATGAATGCCCTAAGGAGAGCCAGAGGATTTTACAGAGTAAACCAGGAACAACTTTTCATCATTTAGAAATAAAGGTTTTAAAGGTTCAGATAAGGACAGTACTGAAAAAAAGATAATTTGGCATGATGTCCCTGAGAAAACAGTATTACAACAATGAACAATGATATTCAAGCACGTTTTTTACACTGATTTCACTGCCAATGAGAAGAGACTGACTGTATGTCTTCCCGTAATCACAGAGTGTGTTTATGGCATAAATGTAATTTTTGGTTTATCTGAAACTGAGTTTTATCAGCTGTCTTTTAGCAAACTGCAGAATCAGGCTATGAATGAGAGAGACATGAAAACTGTCAGACCGAAGCACACACAACAAAAGATTACTGATTGGCCTTGGAGAAAACTGAGAAAAACAATTTTAATAACAAAACTAGGACACTGAAGTGCTGTAACTGCAGTGCCAAACTGGTTTCCAACCACTCACAAGAGCATCGGCTTTGTTTTTCCAGTGATAAATTTAGGTTTTCCGCTTATCCCCACTGCACATTTTAGTGATGATGTTGGAGACTTCTCAATTTCCATTTAAGATTTTAAAAAACAAATAAAGTTATCTTGGCAGCCTGTGGTAGAACTAATGCAGTAGGTAGAAGATGTGTAGAAAAGGGTTTATACAAAGGTTGAGTTCAGGTTCAGCTACTCTCCCTGAAGCCGTACTGTGGTCAGGTGACAGCAAGCACTGCACGGCCTCGAGAGCAGCCAGCAGTCCTTCACATGGGTCAGAAATTCAATGAGATGTTTTATTGGCTTGTTTCTTTTTCTGCTACAGCTGTGGTGCCTCTGTGCCTGGGCCTTGCTGTCTGCAATGCATTACCCACCATAGAAGAAAGGCTGTATGGCAGTGCCTGTGCCCTATAGCAATGTGTCTGCTGTGTACACACAGGATGAGCAGACCTGGCACATGCTGCAAAATGTGGCTAACCAGATCAAGACCAGCTCTGTGAGCCAAGTAAGTGGCAAGAAGGACCTTGGGTCTTCTGCAGGAAGGATCCTGCTGTGATAGATGGGATGGAGCAGGAGAAAAGCGATGAGCTGCTGCCACCCCGAGGGATATCGCACAGTCCCTCCAGCAGAAGGCTGTGAGCCAGGCTGATGCGGGTGTGCTGCCATTTAGTTTTCCTAAATGCAGAATATGCTGCTATGGAAAAAAGTCTTGGGTTCCAGCTTTGCATACTAGCATCATGATAGTGATCTTCTGGGACCCATGACTTGTCCTCCATCATGGCCAGAGGTTGCCCAAGTTCACTAAGAAAGTACAGAGCTCCCCTCTCAGCCAGAGTCTGTGTGAGGCAGTTACCTATGATGGCAACCTGCAGAAAGTGTTTTATGATCCTAAAACCAAACCCTTTATATAGGAAATATAATAACATGCCCAGCAACAGTACTAAGTTTTAGCCCTTAGCATAATTTTGTTCTGAATAATTAGTCTTCTGATGCTATTTTTTTCTAGATACTGAAATCTTGGTATGTTGTTACTCTAAATAGATCAACATGAATCTCCAATTAAGACCATAATAAAGCAATAACAAATTAGAGATGATTTTAGTTTCCAAAAAAAATTATCAAGCTGAGATGGAAAGTTGGAGAATTAAATGAAAGGGAAGAAAAACACCATAAAGAAGTACAAGCATTTGACAAATAGCTAATAGACTTAAGAGATTCCCTTATTATTACTGCTTAGGGAATTTAGTTATTTTCCCCATGTAGAACATTCACAATACCTTATTTAGTAATATTTCAAGAAGCTTTTTTAGCATCTGGCATTGAACATAATTGTTGCAGTGTTCTGGCAGCATATTACACTGTAAAGCTGACATATTAGCATGCCACAGAGATGAAAATAAATGGAGAAGGCTGAAAAAATTTTCAGTGCAAGGTGCGGCTTCTGTTGCCTCCAGCATCACAGAGGATTCCTGCTTTAATGTCATTCTTCTTTCTACTCCTCTGTATTGAAAATACAGGCTTTTATTCCCTCCTCTTTTCTTTTTTTTTTTGTCAAAGGGTTGTCAACTTCAAGTACGTTGCATGTGTTGCAACACATCAGTATGTGGGAGCAGTGATGTGAATGAAGTCGGGCATGTGCACTGGGTTTATGGGATAATGCAGGCTACAAGCAGAGAAACTGATTTGGCTCAGGCATGCAGCACTTTCTGAAGCATGTTTAATGGCATGAATAGAATTGGATAGAGCCTAATAATAGACCTAGAACGTGTTTCTATTTGAGTTTGCTACAACAGTTGCTATGAAACTGATCTTTAAGTAAAACAGTTTTCATTGACAGTTGTTAAATACCACACTGAACGATATTAACAAGGGCCATGCCGAGATCAAGTAATAGTATCTAAATTTCTTAGGCTAAAATTTTGTGGATATGCTTTTCATAAAGGAGGTAAAATAAATTTTAGTTCATGACATAATTATTAGGTGTTACGGATTCTTTTTCTTTCAAAACTCTACATGAAATATATCCAAACACAGTGGTGTATTCTGGGGTTTAAAAGACACAACTAAGAAGATCTAAGCTGACAACAAAATACTATGACAAGTAAAGTGAGAAGTGCCAAATACTTCATGAAATTCACTAAAGACTTTACATTTACTGTTCATCTTTATGGGCAAGGTGCTCAGCAACTATGGTGACAGTAGCAGAAGACCAAAAGAGATAGGATAGAAGTAGTGAAGGAAGAAAATGCATTTTTAAATAACCCTCAGTAAAATAACATTATTATTGGACTCTTAATAAGAATTCAGATAGGTTTTAACACACTGCATGTATTGTCCAAGTCCACTGGGATGTGATGTAAAATCAGTGGACTAAATTATGTTCTCATTGACACTGGTGTAAATCCAGGGCAAGTCATCGGACTACGTCGTGGTTATTTCCAGTTTTCCAATGAGTAACCAAATAGAAACTGTTCCAATGTTCCTCTACTGTGTCTTCCACTCCCTTTTATCAGAACTGCTCATAAATAAATCAATGAGAATATTTTGCTGACTGCATGTTCTGAACTTGTTAATAGGAGGAAAAATAACACCACCATGTTTTTTCCTAATGTGCCTTCTTAGTAGACCACCTCTCAGTATACAAATACAGGAATTGCAAAGTACTGCCAGCCTTGAGGATCCTGTATTCTAAGAAAAATCAAGAAAAAATGCAGTATTGAATATACAGAGGCAATTCTAGATATGAGAGCATGGAGAGAAGGGTAAAGGAGAGCTGAGAGGAGCCAGGAAGAACAGGCAAAAAACCAGAGATTAAGGAAAAAACATTTTGGCAGCTGGAGGTGGTGACTGTGGGGAGCAAAAGAAGTGTGATGCTGACATTGGGAGCTATTGCCACCCAAAGAACTGCATGGGGACATGGGAAGTGACACGCGAGTATTGATCACGGTCAGCTGGAGTATAAGGAGGGTGACAAAGGCAAATGTGAAATGAGCAGAAACTCCCACTGGAGGCCTCTGAACACTGGGAACTGGGGTAAACAAAGATTTCAGTGGCAGAAACAGAAACTATAGTTGTTCAAAAATACAAAGGCCAAGTCCTATCCTGGCCAATACAGGAAAAAAAACACAAGAATATCTGCCTGCCTGGGAGTGCTGTCATCCAGCTCGCACCATGTTGTGCTTTAGTGTGACACTGCATACAGACTGAACTGGCTGGGGACAACTAAACTGTCCTTCTATCCCAATGACTAAACACACAGAAATTTGATGTGCGGGCTGCTCTTTTATCCTGTTTGCCAGAAAAACCCTCAGACTCCATGAGACATACTCATCATTACCCTGACATGTAAGTGTACATGCAGTGGAGCCTAAGAAGATCATGAAAGCATTTTGTCCTCAGTATTTAAAAAAATGATGCTACAGCACAGTCCAGAGATGAATCAGACCTTATAGAATAGCATGACCAAGTGGCTGCAGGCAGATGTGGACCTTTGCGACTTCATTACAACAGATCTGCTCTGGCTTTGACGACTGTCCGGAGATGGCAAAGTGAAGGCACAGTTAAAGCCCAGACCTGGTAGAAGGACTTTGCATTCCTAAATGACTGAATCAAAAAGCAGAGCATAAACCCCATAGGCAACATGCCTTGCACAGGGTTTATTTTTACTGTGTGAATTCAAGCACTGGAATGTCCTGTAGTGATTCCAGAAAGGTTAACGCTTTCATGTCTCGCAGCCTGGCCAGGCAGGACACCCTCAGTGTCTTCATTTTCCTTATACCTCAGTGACCAAAACAGCTGTGCTCTCCCTGCCTTTCTCAGCTTACCATTCCTTTGGGAGCTTCTTGAACTATTGCTCCCACACATCTTGCTTCTCCTGTCCCTTCCCTGTCTGCTCCTGTTCCAAGAAGCCTTCAGAAGTGCCAGCCAACAGAAGTGTTTAGTCTTATTTCTTCAGCTGCATCTTAGCTGGCATGTCTCTGAAAAGGGCATGTAAGAGGTGCATGGTATATTTGGTATACCATATATATGGTATGGTTGCTAATTCCAGTCATTGTGCTGTCTTGGTGAGCCTGGCTCCCTGGTTTGAAAGTAATGCCAGGCTGAGGAGAAAGGTCCTTCACCACCAGTTCCAGGACATGGCTGGAAACAACACAAAGAGGAAGATGCTATGTCATTTCATAAGGGGAAGTGCTGTTCCCTTCTGCCCTCAACAGGGGAGGGCAGGAGGGGAGTGCAGTCAGGCTGTCAGACAGCAAGGTGCTCAAATCCACCATGGCTGAGACCCCTTTGCCACCCAGCTCACTGCACTGACTGGGCTCCCCAGCCTGCTATTAGTGGGCGCCTATGAGCCCAGATGGACAATTTCTTAGCCTAACTTTGGCAAATCAACACTTTTGTGTTCACAGTTTGTTTTTTCACTTGGGGAAGTGTTGCCTTATTAAGGTAATGAGGCACTGTTTTAGTTGCTCAGAGCAGGGCTAAGCAGTTAACAGAAATGCAAGAAGCCACTCATACTGACAAACGAGGTGGCACTGCAGGCAGCTGCCTACTTATGTGCATCCTGGAAGAACTCAGAGAAAGTGAGAAACGTTAGTAAAACAAAATTTGCTTCCTATAATCTACTTTTGGCTGATCTAAAAAAGCTGTGCCCTTTAACCAGTGCTCTAAGGTCCTACTGCTGAGCAACAATGGTCACCTCTTTTAAAACTTTAAAACTCTTTTAAAACTCGCAGCTTTTAAAACTCTTGAGAGATATTAGGATAGACCATGTTGTGCTTCATCCTGGGCTTTCTGTATTTCTTTCTGATGGAAAAACTAACAGGCCTGTACTGGAAAAGTCCTTAAGCAATATGACTTTTCCAAGGTCTGCTGTCATGTCATTTAGTTGGCTTTTGGTTTTCTCCAGACAACGTCACTTTGGCAAGTGAGGAGATAAAGACAGTCCTGGTGCTGTGTAGACTTCCACATTGCATCTGCATCCCATGTGGGGTTCTTCTCTCCAAAACGTTCCAGTTCTCTTTTTAAAATAATTTATGTATCTCCAGCCTATGCAGAGACTATGAACAACTTCTATTTGAAGAGCCAAGACAGTTAAAATGCAGAAGAAAAGGAGTGTTTGTTCACGAACTGAGACAAAGATTGAAACAGCTTGCTCAAGGGTACAGGGGAGCTTTCCAGCAATGAAAGACTTGAACCCAGTTACTCGCTCCATAGCTTTACCATCAAACACTTTCCATGTCCAGAAAAGCAATAAAGCACCACAACTCATCATAACCTCAGTTTAATTTTTAAACTGATGACTTCTAAAGGAATAAAACCCACCTAAATATCTTCTTCAACCCCTCACCATCCATGGGCTCCATTTCACTTTCATATGTCAGTGAGTATTAACATTGCTGTAGTTCTGAAGACATCCCATTACTCAGTGGCATAACCACATATCAGCCACCACCACAGATCTATACTGAGCGTGGCAAATTTATTATTCATTAGAATTATCCTATGTTTATTAACAGTTCAGCTCAGAAAAAGAATCAGTGACAAAAAACATCTAGAATAAACATAATGGAAAACAAACAATGTAATATATTCCATCACTCCAGCCTAATTACACTGTTTGGTGCAGATACTATCAATCCAAGTGACAATTTACAAGCCGAGCTCTTATTAAGGTTAAAAATGAGCTGTGCTGGGAAGCACAAATCAAAGTAACTAATCAACACAGACAACACATTCAGAGATTTAAGAGCCAAGGTATGGTAGTCTTTTATTCCTCCTTGTTTTCAATTTGGGAGACCTGCTGTGATGTTGCAGTGCAGTATACATTATATCTACTTATGCAACATTGGGGAAAGGCTTGTCTCTGGCTGTTGTCTTGTTTTTCATCCACTACAGCCTGTGACTTTTAGCTTTAAATGCTTTTCTTGTCCTATCATTTAAACTGGGAGCAAGGTATACTGTCCCATGCACCAGTTGTCTTTTGAGGCAACTTGACTCTTCAGGATATAGTAAAAGCTTGGAATTCAGGAGAAAGCTAGAAAAGGTTAGAGTTAGCTAAAAGCAATGCCAATGTAATCTAAACCAAGTTCTTTTTGAGTGAATTAGTTCAGCAAGAGAAAAAGGAAAAACATCTTTTCCTCCCATACAAGCATCTGAACAACACATGGCTGCTGTCCATGATCTGTTTCAGCTTGGAAGCTGGAAGTGGACTCATTAAATGCATCTGGTGTCTCCAGGGAAGCAAGAGAAAACACTGACAGCAATGAAGAAAAGATGGTAGAAGCTGAAATTAGCCAACCACCTTGCCTGCATTAGTGCATGAACTTCAAGAACAGTGTTAGGCACCTGCATGGAAACTGAGCCCTCAAAGTCATAGCAAAGTGATACAGTGCTACAATATGTAACACACTGTCAGTTTAGGGAAAATACACTCATAATCTGGAAAACACCACCTCAGGCCAACAGGGAAAATTTAAGACCTTTATTACAACAAGGGGCAGCAGGCTAGCATTACAGTGAAATCAATATGGACAAATATACACACAGCCCTGACCACAGAAATGTGGGTCAGAACTTCCATAAATGTTAGCAAAATACAATTTATGTAATTCTACACTGAAATATTCCCTGTTAGTGAGGAGGTGCTGGAGAAGGTTTTTTTAATTCTTTCTGTGAGAAAAAAAACAGAGTGAGAAAGGGCTACACTGAAGGGGGACAAAGATGTCAAAAGACTCACATAGTGCTTTATCTGCCATAAGGAGGGAAATTGTCAGCCACCACCACCCCATGTGCAGAAGTCCCTCTCTGGACTTTCATGTTCCTTACTTGCCCGCAAGAAAAAATGAAGCCAGGATCCTCGTCCTTTCACACTTAGCAAATGTCCATGTAGCTCAAACAATTTCTATCATGGGATTATCTTGGGAACAACATTCATTTCATGAAAAGGCACTTCATATTTCTCCCTGAAATGATTTATTCTGGAACATGGTTTAAACCTTAAATGTAGCTTATTCTCAACCATAACATGGGTTTATTCTCAACCAGAAGGCTGATAACAAGTTTTTGTTATAACACAAGTGTATGAAAAATCTCCAAAACTCTATTTCTGCACCTGCTTTTTTCAGGTAGAAATAATTAGTGTGATATCCTTTTTTTCTTGAAGAGGTGATGTCTTAGATGTGACCACAACAGAATGTTTCTTCATTTAAGAGGCAAGATGCAAATTTAGAGAAATACACTCTTGAGAATTCTGAAATTTCAATAGTTCATAAAAGCCAAAAATGTTATTGTCAGTTAACTGTGGATCCACCTCTCCAAAGCCTTACTGCATCATTTCTATTATCATGCAAATCAAGATGACATAGCTGTTGCTGGATAATTTTAAGATAATTTTAATTCACAACATAGATGCACTATTGGGATGGTCTTTGGCAACACCTTCATGCAAGCATCTCTGCATCCTCTCTGTGTGATGCTGTGATGTCAGGAAGTTGAACATGAGAACTACTCTTTCCCTCACTTTCTAAGTCCATGCCTATGCTTAAAAATCAATGTATTTAAGTCATCTGTCAAACCCCACAGGTATTGTGTTAATTTATGTCTCTTTTCTTGGCCTTAATTGCTTTGCTTCAAGCAGAAACCTCCAGAGTTGATTTTTTTCTCTGATTCTCACCTGGGCTATAGGAATTTAAATAATGTTCAAAAGCAGGCATAAATAAAAGAAGGATGATTCCCCATTTGTAGGTTACAAAAATCTGGGAGTATGTGGTGTCTGACAGTAATTATAATGATAAAATACCTTAATTTTCAGTTTATATGGATTCTAACCCTCCTGTTCTATGACTGTTGGTGCTCACTCTGGCTAGGGAATCTGAACATTTTCCTTCCTGAACAGAACATTTTCTTTAAGGAGCAGAACATAGCAGCCATGGTATGGTCAACCCAACATGGTTGCATAGTTTCCAAATATTCAGCTTTGTAACTAGGAATTATTATGCCCTTTTGAGATGCTCAGACACTTGTGTTGTTGCTCTCTTGACTCCTGAAGGTTTTACGTAATCCTCTGGGACTCCCAGTCTGGATTTTTTCCTCTGAGGGAGGAGATTCAGGGGACATGCTAATGACACTGTGCAGGTAGGTGGCAGGTTGCTCGTGCACTGAGTCAATGACCAGGGTGAGGTAACAGTGCGATTGCTGTTGTGACCATGTGATACTGAATCTGGTTCCCCGTTGCCACAAAAAAGAAACCCAACCCAAAAAGCAGTTGCAATGCTTTCTTGTGACTTGCTGCACTGTCACCTTTTCCCACATGCTCCACCAAAGGCTTTCAGGGCTGTCAAGGATAACTACTGATACTGAACTGATACTGATACTGAACTACTGATAACTGCTGAAGTAATTTTGTGGTGAACACTGAATTTTCCTTAGTGTCATCAAGGACCTTGCAGGGACAAGATAGCTGAGATACTGAGCTTTCTCAATGAACAATCTATCAACAGCCCTTCAAGGCAGAAATCACTTGGTAGAGCATCAGCTGATAAACTGACAGGGAGATGAATTTCAGAGAAAGAATTGTTTTAATTACCACATAGTCTGCTCCACCCTTATTTTTGAAAAATCTGGACATCGATGTTACATGAATGTAGTAGCAGACTTCAGGAAACATCTTAAAAGCCACAGAGGAAACACTAAAATTATAACTGAAATAATTCCCTCTGGAATATGAACGCAGTCAGACAAAGGTAGACAGCATTAGCTAACAGCTATTGATAACTAAGGGTGACAGTACCTGTTCCAGAAGGTTGATTTCCCTACAGGTAAATAGGCCATGTTCTCAGTGCAACCCTCCATTGCAGGGGCTTAAAGCCATTTCAGACTAGTTTCCATCTGTTAAATGGGATGCCACTGCACTGCTTCCTTGCCTGCCAAGACCTTTTCCATTACTGGAACCACAATAATGGTAACTGGTCTGGGCTCTCCATACTGGTCACCTCAGGATGTTTTGCTACTTAGGGTCCTTCGCTGTCTGTTTTGCTGATTGTCTTGTACAACATTTAGGTTGGGAACTTTCTGACAGGCTTGGAGGGTTTGTTTCTGCTTCTGACTCTATGGGAAGACTATAGGTACACAGCAGCAAGACAAGAATTAAAAGCTGGTTTGTAAAGCTTTCCCTCTTTACAATGCACCTGTTTATTTATGGATGACATATTTCCAGAATTCAGGAAAACTACCTGCAGTTTTCTGTATCTTCACAGACTTTCCAGTATGACCTCAACTCAAGTCATTGATTCTTGCCTCAGTACTCACATGTGTAAGCCCAAGATGTTATATTCAAACTAATAAATACATATGTGCTGAGATATTGCACCAGACGAGTAATGGATAGTGGGACACCACAGAGAGAGATATCTTGAGATATATACAAGAGAAGTCTGGCACACATCAAAATGTAAACTCTTCATATCATTGCAAGGATTTGTTTAGGAAACCCTCTCTCTGAGCTGTGTTGCTCTCAGGTAGCAGAGTACTACCTGCAGTTTTGAAGTATTTGAACATTTGCTGCCTTTAAACAATCAGAATCATCAGAGAGATGCATGCCCATCAACCAGAAGTTTTCACAACTCCTTCTCATTTGTATGTAGATTTATAAAACTCATATTTCCAAATAATAGACTATAAAATAGGACCTTTCAACAATTTCCTTTATGTATGTATGTATTTATTTATTTTATTCTTTTTAACCTTGCAGCATTGGACACAGAAGAGACCTTAAAACTTTCAAAATGGAACTGAAGGAACTGCTCTCTTTGGTCAAACTAATGGTTCTGTTAGTTCACTGTCGTGGATCAGTCTCAGAAGACATCTGGGAGAGGAAACCACCAGGAAATGCACAGACAGTCTGGGCAGTAAAAAGTAGCCAACAGCCTTGGTCAACAGACTAGATGAGCCAGCAGCCTGCATGCTATGTTTACTCGTGGGCTACTTTGCTTGCACCTGCAGAGATGGGGATTAGCCACTGCAGTCTAAACAGTGGACTTCAGACCCTTTCTCCATCCAAAGCCATCCCCATCAGGATGAACATCAGCCCTGGTACTGTGGAGTAGAGAGTCTGATGTGAGGTGCAAAATGAGGAAAATCTGTATTCTGGGACAGCGTGGCATTAGGGCTTACTATATACTGCAGAAGTGAGGAAGGAAAAGGTTCCTGCAGGGAACAGAGAAAGAGAAAAAAGGGAGGGAAAGAGCATATCCTGCATCACTACTGATCCCTTCTAGCACCCCTCCAGCACCACAAACCCTTCAACAGCCCTTTGCCTTCTCAGAGGTGGAAGCAAAAACTCCAAAACTTGATTAAAATGAGGCATTTCTCTTCTTTCATGTCAGGCTGGTGCCTTGTGTAAGCACTGACTCCATGCAATAACATATCTTATGTCATTATAATTAACAAAGCCTTCAGCAATCTGTGTAATAATCCGTTCTTAAGATAACTAATTCAAGTTTAAACAGTTCTCACATATGACAGGCTGTCTGAAGAGATTTCAAAAAACAAACTCTTCAAGTCTGCAAGTCAGGTGGAGGTGGAGAAAAGAACTAAAATTTTTAGAGCAGTAAATGAGTATCCAATAACAAAACATTTGGTGCAAATCTGTTTATCTGGATTCTTTTCCCCAGAAGAAAATGAGAGTTATCTTCTTATTTGAGATTTATTCTTTCCTTTTGTGTTCCTAAATTTATTCTCAGTCTAAGATCTTACATTCTTAGGTTCCCTGTTCATCAAATTTCATAAATTTACCTCCTAAAAATGAAATTTTAGAATAAGAAAGATCAAAAGATTTTTTTCTCAGTTATTTCCATAGACACTGTATTACTTCCTCTGGGAAATTTTGCAAGAGGAAGATTTCAGTCTGCTCACAGTATACATTAGGGTGAGAATGCAATTCACAACCAGGGCAGCTCCTTTGACTCTTTTTGTTGCTTGTTTGTTTTGTCTGAGCCCAGACTAGCACATTTTGCCGTTGGTTTGCAACTTGAAAGCACAAGCTGAGTAATGGGGTGAAAATATCTCACAACAAATAATCCTGAAAAACATGTGGTTTATTGATTGGCAAGCTAAGAAGTGACATCAAGCGTCCAGACATGGATACTTTTCATTTAAAGCATCAGTTCTGCATAGTAAGACAGAGTATATTCCTCCTCATAAAGTATATACAACAAAGTACTTAAAGATGTTGAAATTCAAAGCTATAACCATCTGCTTATCACAGTCATCTGTTGCTTCAAAGCAAAGGACTGTATGAAAGGTTCAGAAAGCTTTAGAGCTCAAAAGATGCACTTGCCAAGAGACTAATGGAACACATGAATATAGATAAATTCCAAAAATATAACAAACTGCTGTTTTCTCCCCAGAGTGCAGTTACACCAGCTACAGAGCTGAGTTGCAAAGAAAAAAATAATAAATGAGTTACCTCAACTCTTACCCGTCTCTGTACTGAAAATTAAACTTTTTATCACTCTCCAAATACTCTTGAAAAGCAGCATCTTCTATCTTCATCAGCAGAGCAGTTTGACTTTCATACTGACCCCCTACATTATTTCTGAGTTAGTCCTGCCAATATACCTTCAAAACACAATTGTTTCCACCCTGCAACCTTCTTTCTACAGAGCTTTTCTCCATTCTCGTTCAGGGAGGTGACACCCCAGCTTCACCAGGAACAACATACTGCAGCTCCACAGCCCTGCATGTCTATTGATTTCCTTGCTGTTTTGTCACCCAGGTCTGACTGTCTGGCTGAAGACAAGGAGAGCCTTCCCAGTGACTTCAATGAACAATGGGCATCTCCCCTAATGGACAGTGTCTGTTTCCCCATGTGGCTCTTGCACTGCCATGGAAATGAAGGTCAACAGGAGAGCTGGGAGAGGTAACAAGTGCTTTGGGCAGGGACTGTGTTCTTCTGAGCACTTGATGCAAGAGGCAATTGTGGTGGCATATCCACAATAAATAAAGTTGGTATTGTCCTGTGGGTATGTGCCAGATTTCCACTGTGAGGGTTGGAGGGCAGTGTTTGCACCTTGCAGACCTATGGGTTGGAAGGGAAGGACTTGCCCAAAGTGGGAGCTTGGAAAAAGTGTGAGCCAACTAGAAGGTGCAAAGTCAGAGGGATTAAGTACTTTTGGGAAGGTTGCAAGGAATGCAAAGGGGCTAGAGGCTGTCTGGACAGAAAGGTACTGAGAACCTTGAGTACACGAAATTTCTGTTTCAGGTTAATACCACCTGTAACTGGTCAGTGAAACTAATCAAGCTTCCTGGCACAACAGCCAGTTTCTATTAATGTATTACCTTTTCTGCACATGCGCAGCCATCAAAAGGGCAGGGAGGATCTCACAGATAACGAGAGAGAAATTTGGGATTTCAATGCCTGTCTGCCATGTCTTTTGATGCAAACATGTACATGAACTGCATAGAAAACAAGGAAAAATTTCATGACCTTAAATTACAGTGTGAAGCTCAGAGAAAGTTGATCCATCCCCTACAATAAACTCCAAATAACCATACAGAAAGTGGTCAACTTAAGTATGAGCATGGACATCAAGATACATTCAATAAAGCAATCAAAACTTTTCTGTTATTTACTGTTCCTCTTAGTCACATAATCTGTGACCTCTTAAACCTCACTATAAATCATATAAAATCCCACAAGACAAGTTCAACATGGGGGTTACATACCACTTCTGAGTTCACTGATGCCGCTTTATAAACTACCTTTCTGCTCTTTGTATTCCTTTTCACAGGTTTTGCATTTTCCTGCCAGCTTTCTGCTGTGCTTAAGATCAGAGTAACAAGAAACTGAAGAAATCAGACAGTTCTCCAAGCCGATCACAGAGAACAGAAACTCTTGGTGATCAGAAAATCAAGCAGACCCTTCCTGCGCTGCGTACAGATTCTGCTCCTCACACTACTCACAAGCAAAACATTTCTAGAAAGGTAAGTTAGTTATTTATTGTGCTGACATATGCACATTATTCAAAGCAGCAGCAAGCCAGCAACATTGCTAGTTTCAGGAAATTAATCTCAAATTCAGGTTATCTCAGAGTTTTTATGAAGCAAGAGAATATACAAAGTTTGCTTCAGCAAAATAAAGCCCTTTACTTACATGGCTTGCAAGAACTTCCAGCAGCTGGAGTCTCTGAATTGCAGTGCATGCAGATATTGTGCCTTGCTGAAAGCCCCCTAACTCTGGCACTGGAGAAGGCACATAACTCACCGGTGCTTCAGATTGATTTATAATTTCCTTTAAAAATACTCTCACATGTTTTTTTATCAGTGGTGCACACTGAGAGTAAACGGCAAAGCAGAAAGCCTGTCTGATGTTATGAGGAAAGAGTTTCCTCTCAGCTGCATCGAGAGAAAAAGGAGTCCTTGACCTCAACAACTAGACTAAATCTGCTATATCTGCTGGCTCTTTTCTGAATGCATACTTGAGCAGTAACATAAGAGCGAGCGAGCGGAGCGCGGGGACTGTGGCATGTCATGCTCTGTACCGGTAGGGTATGTGAGCAATTCTTCTAGCGCAGGCACAGCAAAATGAAAACACAGTGCATGTTTTCAGCTTTTATTTTGTTCTCATATTTTAAAAATAAAACCAAGATGACAGGCTTCTCTGTTTCAGCTCACAGCTCCCAAGTGGCAGTGCTCTCAGCTCTGTCCCTTCTGCTGAGGTTCCTGCTGTTCCCGATGAGGTTACTGCTGACTTTCTATTTCAAACCTCGATTTTCTGAGAATCTTTGTGTCTCATCCAGGAAATGTAATCCTGGCTGAAGTTTAGCATTTTAGACATCATAAATTCAATGTGTCATCTGCAAGCAAAATGAGTGTTTTTCAGATTTATTTTTTTTTCTCCTTCAAAAGGTTTGTTTACTTCTTTTTTCTCTCTTTCCTTTGGTTTACTTAAGCTTATTAAACTTCATAAAGCCAAGCATAGCTTTTGGAACAAGTCCTCAGTAGAACAAATAGTAAGACAAGTATAAAAAGCAAGATAATGATGTAGCTTAAAATAGGCAAATGTAAGGTTTCAGCAAAAAAAGAAGTTCCCTACTCCATTGTAAAATTAAATTTACAAGAATAAAGACATTACTTTAAACATAGTCATTCAATTCCCAGACAATGAGGACAGAGGTTTTATGAAGAGGACTAAAAAGCCCCCATATTTTAGGCATAATAAAAGGAGTAGCAAAGAGATAGGAAAGAAAATCTAAGTCCTATTCAGTTGCAAAAGAGGGAAAAAGGGAAACAAACTTACAGTCTAAAATCAAACTTTAAAAAACTGTAAATGCAATATTCCTGCTTTTATGAAATGCAAATATTAAAAAAATAATAAATCAAAACTTTTAGTAAGCATTTCTAGCTTAAGGAAATAATAGCTTTTAATAAAGAATGATCAAAATATCTCTTTTGCCTAGTATGTTATTCCCCTTGTGTGACAATGGACTTGAAAAATCCCCTACACATTTTTTGTGTGTGTTGTCAAGGTTTTTCCTGAACCTCAAACTTGGGTTCAGCTTTTGTTGTTGCTTCATATTTTTTGCAACTTTATTAAGATGGTAAAACATATGTACAAGTTCAAAGTTGCTTATTGGTATTTAAATTGTCTCTTTCAGTTGTAGCATACTAGTATCAGTGATGTATTGTCTTGAATTAAAGAAGTCAGTTTCAATTTAGTTTCCATTTATACCCACTTTCCTTTGTCAAATACTGATGCTCTTAAGTTTAGAATAAATTAATTTTTGCTCTTTTCAGCTCTTTCTGCTGTTTTCCCCTTCCTTTTCTCTACTAACATTTTCAACATATGAGGCACTATCAAGCCATATATATATATATATTTATCTTGAACATCAAGGTATTGGCTTTGATTATTTTTTATTTTAATTAAAATTCATGTTTGCAAGCTGTTGCTTTAAAACCAATGTGGGTGCAAGTATTGTTCTTCAGATGCCAAAAAAACTTTTCTCCACAGTGGGTTTGTCTCATACCTAGGTCTTATTTAGGTAGATCGGTGCTCAGCCATTCAGGGGTGAGCCTGTTGTCACCTACCATGCTAGACCTCTTCCCTCTCTGCTAAGCCACCAGCAAGCACACGTTTTCTTTCTCTCACCCAGTTCAACTTTTCTATTTTTAGAAAGTACTTGGGATTTTTTTAGTTTTAATCTTATTTTATGATACAGAGACCTTGTGACCTGGTTTGTAGGCACAAGACGTGGCACACAGGACTATTCACACATGCCCGGGTTTCAGACAGTGGCCCCATGAGACACATTTGGAACTCATCCAGATTTCTGTCCATAATTACAAGGGGCTAAACTGCAAAACCTGCTTCTTTGTGAAGTGTTTTGAGACAAGTGAAATATATACCTGACTTCTGAGAACCAAATCGTGTTCTGTTCAGTATGGACATCCGGAACACATGACTCTTTTGAGCACCAGCTAATCACTCTGTTTCTGCACCAGGGATCTGGCTTTCTCCTGAGGAAGCAACAAGTCATCGGATAGTGCACCTGCAGTGCCCCATGCAAGGATGGTGTCATTTACCCCTCAGCCCATTTCAGCCACCACACAGCTGTGTAAGCCCCGCAAGCCTCAGGGATCTGCATTTTACTGTGGCCACGTGCAATCGTGTCTCACAACTGGAGGCAGCTGTAGTCTCTGAAAACAACATCTGTTTTGCCGAATACTTTATGTGCATTCACAGACTTTTATATAAGAATTAAGAAAACAGTTCACAAACTAAGGGTCACAGTTGCAATTCCACGTGAAGGTGGAAGCTTGGCCAGGACCCCAGAAGCTGTAAAGCACGCAGAAATGCGTGAGACTTGTTGGGAGAAGTCTATGTCATAATTTACCAGATTAAAAAATTTAACATATTTTCTTTTTCTTTTTCTTTTTTTTGTTTTTTTCCTGGTAGAAGTGTAGACCCTTACATGTAAATGAAAGTCTTATGTTTCTCATTTATCTTTCAGACACTGTCCAGAAGATTGGTTGGGTTGTCTTGCCTGTAGGCTGGGAGCGCTGCTCTGCTGGCATGTCACTGTATGATTACCTCTGAGACCCTGAGGAAGAAGGTCCCTATGTCTGATGTGACACAGTCCCTTAAACTACCTTGGTCAGACTTTGTTTAGAAATTGTCTGATTTTACACAGAGCTTTAAAAAATTTGGGCACCGCAAGGATACACATCCCAGTAGCTGTTATTTCTAATGTCAGCTCATAAGGCTTTTACAAATCCCACACTTAGCTACTATGTGAGAGATGCAACACACAGTGTCAATGGGTACCACAAGGCTCAGTTTTGCTGTTGCATGTAAAGGCTGGGCCAGAGGAACTGAAACACTGATTCACTGTCAATGTAGGGTGACATGGCAGGTAAATGTGAACTAGAGGGCACATTTCCCAACATGATGGTTTCATTACCTTTAGATGGTCACCTGGAAATAAACTATGCCATTGATTTGCTCTGCTACCTTAAGGCACTTATGCTGTTTCTAGGTTCAGGGAGTGGCCACAAGTACTTCTGGTGGAGGCATTGAACTGCCATGAGTCAGTTCAGGTCAATCATGACTTAGTTGGCCTCCAGTCAGTCTTAGTTGGTCAACATGGTCTCCAGTGCCCCAAGAAGGTGTAGTTGTGGAGGTGCAGTGTTAGAACAGAATCACAGGAGCAATTTGGGTTGGAAGGGACATTTGGAGTTCATCTCATCCAATATCTGCTCAAAGCAGATCTAACCAGCTGACAGCTGTCTCTGCAGTACGTGCCATGATGATTATTATTCAGGGTTTTCCACTCCATATTGCACACCTGAACTCCATTACCCTCAAGAGCAAGGAGCTGACTCAATGATTATGATCCAGAGGGATTTTGCAGACCTTATCCCAGCTGATTACAAACTCTTGAATATTGCAGTATCTGATCACCCAGTGATTTGACTATACTTTACCTGGCATGGAAGCCAAAAAATAGTATCTCATTTTACAGATGTGTATCTAAAGCACAAGGATGACATTATTTGTCAGAATTCACATGGTCTGTGTAGAGTAAGAAATTGAGCCAGGGCTGGCATTCTACCAGCTGCCACCTCTCTTTGCCTTCCTGCTATTAGTTAGCTATCAGTTATGAATAGCCACCCTGCTACTACAGATCACTTTGAGGCAAGGGGCAAAATAACACAGCACTTGTGAGACACCAGGTCTGTAAAGGTTTCCAGTGCTGAAGCTGAAAGTGGGGGAAAATTAAAAGCGCTGCTTGTGGACATGTGGTGGACAGCTGTAGTAGGGATCATCAAATGAATGATTCTCCTTACAGCACAGACCTTGTGACAGTCTGGAATGGGACCCAAATTAGTAAAAGTTGGTTTTGGAAACCAGGAAAGGTCCCCATGATCTCTACTGCGATCAGTGAGAATTCCTATTATAATGATCAAAAACTATGTCAAGGTGAATATTTACTATAACTTGTTTAAATTACAGGCCAGGAAAAATATGCTGGAATCAATTTTGGTTTTGAAATTCTGTTCATACATAAGGTGGGCTTGGGAAGAATTGAAAGACAAGGTAGTCTCGTCTTGGAAGAAAAGAATGAAAATTAAAATGTTTAAACAAGTGGCTCATATGCATGGCACTCACACCTCGATCACACATTTACTGTTTTATTCATTGTCCCACCAGTATATATATATAAATGGCAGGTAGCTAGGCAACAACATATTACTTCTGGGAAAAAGAAAAAGAATATAGCATGGGTCACAGATCTGTGCTAGACTTGTTCTGGTTCCTGGAGTGATCCAGTTAAGCTGCTTTGCAAGCCATATGTGGATGGTTCATACTGCCAAACCCTGTCTTGAAACTGTGCTGCATACCTGCTCAGACTTGTCAGGCCAGCCAAATCAGGACTGCAGCAACATCTTGCTTAAGGTGAGATGCCAATGGAACTTGTTCACATGGTCTCAACTAGTATATGAGCTAGTCAATAATGGACAAGAGCTCAGGAGTTGAAAATTCCTGATGCTTCAAATTTTACATTAAAACAAAGAACTCTGACTTTTTGATGTGTAATTTATTTTAATGTGTCATTAATGTATAAAAAGCAAATCTCCTTTTTAAACCTGTAGTGTGTAATATCTTGTCCGTATAAGGTTTCAGTCTTGAAATCTGAATGGCCGGATACTGAACAGGTAGAAATTGGTACTGCTGCTGTGATTGCAAAGGTAACATAATTAATTTACCCCTGCTGAAGGTCTGGCTCAAAAATGTGCAGAAGCATATATATTCCCTTTCTGGTCATGTGGGTGCCACTGAAAGATGACTTAGGACCTAATATTTATACCATGGATTTATCCTCATCAAAGCTTATCCTTAGGCCATTTACCATACCTCATGGAGGCTGAACATTGTTTTTTTTAATGCTTCACTGAGCTATATAATTTAGGAACATCAACAACACATACCATCAAAAACAAATCTTAAACTCAGATAGAAATGTCCTGAGCCTGTACTTGAGGAGCTGTTGGATTTTCCATTTGAGGATCAGAAAGGATTTTTTTATAAACTGCCTTGTCTCTTAGAAGTCTGGCAACTTGAGTGAAGCCTGGAGATTCAGTAAAGCACGGACATTTTATCTCTTCCATTGTGGGGTGTATCTTCAGCCAAAAGCAAAACTCATTTCAACTGCTGGCTACTTCATCAGAGGTAAGCAGGCAAAATAAACTTCCTGGGAATTAGGAAGCATGCTTTCTATCAGTAGCTTGTGTCATTTTCCCATCAAAACTCTGCTGCTTTGTGTACCTTCAACATGATAGTAAAACATTAAGTATAATTTTTTGACAGTTTAAGAAAATAATCCTTTTTGGAACAGATCAAATCCCCCATAAGTTAAATCTGTAGACCTTTCTTCTCCACAACTTTGGAAAAGACAGTCAGAAACAAAAATCAATGTCCCAAAATATCATGTTTAAGACATATATGGACATTTGAGACAGGTTTTCTCCTTCAAATTCATCAGTCTTTCATCAAGTCTGGTGTGAGGTTGAGGCCATTTCAGACCGAGCTGTTGAAAATATCAGAGAAATGTCCCTTTCTTGCAATGAGCTACAACCAGTCTCCCTCCTGAGGCTTTCTGACACAAGGATATCCCTCATCAACCCTCATGAGTACAGCACCGGGGAAGACATCTCCTTAACTAGGTAGAGAAGAAGCCACTTAAAGCATATATCACCACTTGAAGTGCAGTCCAGTTTGCAAGAAGTAAAAGACTACACACTGGTACAAACTAATGTAATGGCATCTGGTTTCTTCATTAGGGAAAGGGCTTCAAAACAGAAAAGCAGATTACAGCTTTTGCAGAATAAATTGCTGCTGGTGGTCTCAGTGCCTGTAGCTTAAAACTTGCATTGCTAAAGAAATACGGGCTTGTTTGGATTGAGTTATTTTTAATTTTTTTTTTGTTTCGTCCAAAAATAGAATTGCTTCAGCTCTGTTTAGTCTCAATGTTGTTCCAGTTGTCCTCACTTTTCTTCTCAAACTCACTGTTTTCCCAGATCACTTTATGGGAGGGACGGGAGTATAGTAGCTAGAGCAGGGCACTGAGGGCTCTCAGCACTGCTGTTGACTCCGATCCTGCTTGCCTTCTGTTTTTCTTCTGTTCTCCTTCTCACTTTTTCCTTCAACCTACCTGACATTCAGACTTGATAAGAAGTTATTTGCAATCCTGGTACATTGTCTAATTCTACCATTTAATAGAAATAACGGAGGAGGGTTTCTCGACTCCTCCAGCCCTAGGAAATGCTGCTCACAGCAGAAGAGACTGCCGAGGAGAGGAGTCCTGGTCATTGCAACAGCATTCCACAGCCTTATCACCATTTCTGTGTAATATCTGATTTCCCATGCCTCCAAATCTGCATACGAGGCTATTTTGCATTTTCTTACAATCTGCCCAGCAATTGCACCTGAACCCCCAAACTTCTGAAAGCAGCATGCTACGCCATGGCTGCTGTATGTGCACCCACACATCTGGGGTTTCAGGGGCTAATTTTTGTGTGTGGGAGCCCAACAGCCCATGCTGTTGGGTCCCTTTCTTCAGCAGGGGCACCAACATAAGAGGAATGGGAAGTGCTGCAGCATCTACTAGGAGATAACATCTAACTGAGCCCTATTTTTAAAAGTGCAGTGGAAGAAATATATACAGCCACCCATTTCCTATGAAACAGGGCTAGGTTTAGCACAGCAAGTTGCAGATCAAGCTCAGTATCCTTCCTGTTTTACCTCTTAGGTAATAAACCCACAAGCCCAGGCATTTTGGCCATCCTACTGCTGGTAGGACTTGCCTTTTCCCATCTCCTTTCACAGACACCCCAAGGTGCAAAGACCCCTGTCAGCAGCCCCCAAAATCTGCCCTCCCGCGGAACTGGGCCGGCATTGCTGCCTTGTCTCCAGGAGCTGTTAAAGATCTTTTTAAAGCTACTGAATTGCTGTTCCTTCAGTGCTGCCTGTGCATGGCAGACGTGCTGTGGCCAGCTGCCAAGCTGCCTGGAGAAGGCCGGTTTGAATGAACAACGACACGAGCTGTGAGCAGTAGGAACTGGTGGTCTGAGGCAGGTGTGAGCAGAAGCGGGGTACGTGTGTTGTTTGTGGGCTGGATGGCTCACTATATGTGCAGATGCCGAAGTACACACACTCCGAGCTTAGCTGTGGCCTCCAGCCCTGACACCGCATAGGTAAAACCAGTCATTTTCTCAGTTATCTGGAGTGGGTTTGGACTTGGGCTGCTCCCCGCCAGTGCCGTCAGCCATTTCCTTGGGTGAAGTGAACGCTGCCCCTGTGAAGGTCTCGGCACAGCCCGGCCTCGTCCAGCACCGCGCTCCGGCCTTCGCTCGCCAGCAGCCGGGGTGAAATCACGTCTCCAGCAGCGAGGAGGGGTGTGCTGGGGCTGCCGCCCAGGCCTGCAATGTCTGCTGCACGTAAATAACCGTCTGAAGGCCTAAATAGATAAATATTAGAGTTGTTGATGAAAGGAAGCAGCGCCAGCCGCTTTTGGCCAGCGGAACAGGAACATGTCCCATTGCCTCAGGTTGAAAAGGCTTTGGATGTTTAGGGCTGGCAAAAATTAGAGGGAGGAAGTGCTGGTAATGATATCTGACACATATTTGCTTCATTCATGGACAAATTAACCTTAATTATCCAATTTATAAATCAGCTTTAAGTGGAAGGGCCCCTCCTCACCCCCCACTGCTGCATATTTGGGGGATTAAGTTGTTTGTTTTTAGTGATAAATTAGAAACATCTGCTTCCGCTGACACGCTGGAAAGGAGGCACAGACAGCAGAGCAGCTGGCCAGGCTGCTCCAACGCTGGGGAGGGTTCGGTACCAAGGCACAGTCCTGCCCACCTCTGGCCATGGGGTCCAAAAGGATCAGGCCCTCTCCCCTCTGCATGGGGGCTCGGTGGGGCAGGAGAGGTGCATGGCTGCTCCTGGGCATGCTCAGGATGGTTTCTGGGGATGTCAGAGCAGCAGTGAGCATCTCCAGCGGTGTGTGCTAAGCAGAGCCTTCCTTTTAAGGGTGTCTTGGCAGTTCCTTCATGCAAGCAAAACTGTTTCTGCTATGGGATCATCAAGTCTTAATGTCAAGGAATCCAAACCTCACGCCAGAGTCACTGCTCAAGCGTGAGCAATGATGGCAGTAAGCAGCCTGGCCACCCCCTTCTGATGAAGAAAATAGTGCTAATCGAGGGAACTGAGATGTTTTACAACCCTGGTGTTTCCCTGCAGAGGTGATAAAACTTCTCGATTGCCAAGACGGTTTGGAAATGGCCAAGAGACACACCATGCCAAAACACTTCACACAGGTTTTTGCCTTGTGCAGCAGGTATGAAAACAGCCCTCCTGGCTACAAGATGTAATCTGCAAGAATGGAAAGCTGGGGCTAAATCCTTCCAGGTCCAGCAATCCAATAAAAACTGGACATCCTTGGAGCTGTACCCATGACAGACCTGGTCCATGCATTGCCTTATTGCACCCCGCTGATGGGAACCGGGAGGATTGTTTTGACTTCAGTGTGGCCTGGATCTCACTGCAGTGTTTTAATAGGTGCCCTGTTGGGCTGCAGAAACAGATGTTGTACACACACCAGTCAGGTACTGTTTTTCAGCCTTTGGCAATCAAAACTCTCAGACAGCAGCCCTGGTCCACAAGGACAGAGCATGTCTGCGGAAAGAGACAAGGGTGACATGCTGCGTGTTTTCCAACAGCCTCTGTTCCTGAGATGCCCCCTTTTTCTGCTGGATATTTTCTCCAGATGGGTGTGAGAATTACATGCATTTAATGAATTTAATTTTTGGATAATCTGTTGCCTCTGTCACAGCAAGAAACCCGAGGCAGGTTCAGTGCCTTAGATCAGCTGTACAGTACATGTCCTAAAGCTGAACACCTCCTGGCAGTACAGGAGGCACCATTCAGGTGTGATGGAGTGCAACATAAATATATTTCATCTGACAATTTACAGGCACAGAAATTTTGAATTGCTGTTCTGCCTGAAGCAGGCTATGAAACAAGGACTGAGGTACGTGGCCTATCATTGTGCAAGGAGACATCCTGCAGGGGAAACTCAGTTCTCCTTAAAAAGCTGAAGACAATCTCCATTGCAGCCTGCAAGACCCCATTCTGATCTAAAGCATTGTAATCCAGCTGTAAAGCTTAAAATGCAGTGAAATGTACCCCCTCCTCTAGAGAAACCAAAAAATACCTGCTGCACACCCACAGACCTGGATGTGTAGCAGAGCCCCCCCAAGACCTAGGGGTGAGACCTAGGCAGAGAGGACCTGCTCTCTCTGGGGGTGCAGAAGGGAGGAAAGAGGTAGCAGGACAACCTGTTTCACAGCTAGCAGAACCAATGACCCTGCTAAAGCTGTTTTCTTCTTGCCCTTGTTACTGATCTTTGCATTCCCATGAGGGGCACTCAGGTACATGATGAAGTTGATGATGATGAAGTTGAATCAGGAAAGGAAACTTTTTTTCTTTTCTCTTTACCCAATTTGGGGAGAGAAGTGAAACTTTCCTACTTCCAGGAGAGGAGTGAGAGCTGTGACCTGGACACCACACCTTTGTGCTAACTGTTTTGCTGGAGAGTACACTATCCTGTTCCAACCCCCGGAATCACTACCTCTCCCTGGAATGATTTCTCACTGCCCCAATTCAGAGCCTGTGCTCCGAGGTCATCTGCAGATGTGTTTGCCACTTCCTAGCAGGAATTTCTGCACTGAATAACAAAAACTCAAAAGACACCAAAGCAGCTGGGCTTCCTCAGGCCATTGGGAAATCAGCTGTTAGGAAGATGAGAGTACTGCTGCCTTCCCACATCATTTGAGCAGGAGTCACAGGATGGCCCATCAAACACTGGTGCTTCAGGGAGGAATGGCTGCCATCAGCCCACCCCAGAAAACCTCTGTAAGGAGGTGTTAAAGTGGGAGCCCCTGGGTAAGCACACACACACAGACCAGGAAAATGGAAGGGCTATGAGAAGGACGATAGCAGATTGGCAATTTACAAGGGGAAAAGGGTAGAGGTACTAAAGATAAACTGGAGACAAGATGTGTGGGACTGGGATTGCTGCTAAAGCAAGACTATGAACAAAGACAGTTCTCAGGGTTTAGGCCCAAAATAGGACAGGATCTGGAAGATAATCTTCAGAGCACATCCACGCAGAGCTGAAGCTCATAAAGACTCAAAGAAACCAAATTGCTCTGTTAAAAAACCCAAACAACATGGTGTCTGGAATAAGCAATGGATGCAAAAAATAACCTAGATGTTTCTCTGTGAAGTCCCAAAAGAGTCACTTCCAGTGTTTAGTGACAGTGAAAAAGCATTCAAAACAGCAGTCTGGGATGTGTCAGGGATGTGTAGGATCAATCCCCAGATGCATTGAAGTGCAGCAGGACGGCACTCTGCAGGAACATCAGAGCTGGGCTAGAAAGGCTGGCATAACATCAAGTTTTTATAGATTGCTGAAAAGGGAAAAGACTTTTGGTCCTGAGTAGTAACTGCTAGCGAGAATAGCAGATGTGTGTTTCAGCACAAGGAGCATCTCTCTCCAAGAAAAGGGAGAGTTTTCCTGGACAAATCCAGAAAAAGTTCAGACTTCCTTTTTTCCAAAGGAAAAAAAAAAGAAAATAGGGACGTCCCTGTCTCAGCAATTAACAGATCAGGTCCCCCTGTGCAGTGGTGATCAGACACCCATACTGGCCTGGAGCGAGCCATGAGGCTTGTCAGACCAACAGAAAGAGGTGAGGTGAGCACTCCCTGTTTCTATTGCACATTTTTTAAACTACATTTTAGGTCCCACCTCCGTTATTAATACCCTTCCCGCTCTCATTTTTCCTGAAAGAAAAATATCTTTTTTATTGAAAGAATGTAGAAAGTTTTGACTTGAGAGAAATAAAACAGAACACATTGATTACAATACATCTGAAAAAAACCCCATCCCCTTACTGAACAGTTCCCTTCCTTCCCCAGCTTTAGCCTTGGACTTTTGCCAGATATTCCTGTTTATTACAGGGTGTCTGATTTTGTGTTTGGGGTCTCTCCAAAGAGGGAGAGTAGAGTGTAAGCTGGAAATAGGATGGGTGGCCTGGTGTCATTCAACACAGTCAACTATTTCCATTAAATCTTGTTTGAGATTTGGCCTCCACTTCCTTAGGCCCCATTTGGGTCTAAGAGATGCTTTACTCACACAGATGAGGTGGACAAATCCAGTAGATAGTCTGAAGTCAAGCCAATATATTTAAGCCAGCACAACATATGGACTTTCACATCTCTCAGCCTAGGAAAGATTGATCCCCACAGATTTCTTCTGGATTTGCCCAGACTAAGTGAAACATCCCAGCCAGTGAGACTTTTCCTGTCTTTCCCTCTGGATAATTTTATAACTGTATATCTCTCAGTGCCAGGATCTTTTCCCCATTATGCACAGTTCATTCTCCTTCTTTAAAAATGATCCCTACTATTCTCTGTAATAAGAATTGGTTTTATACTAATCAGTTCTGTCCTTCCCACTTCATACATCTCACAGAAATGTGCGGACTGTTTCATCATATGATCCTATTCCCTCCCACCCCAAGGTTTATCGAAACCGTAAGGTATCTTTGAAGACTTGAGTCCTCTGCAGTTCTGCCTTCGTTGCTTTGAGCTTTCCCATCTGCATTCAACATCAGGTGGGGCTTGAGGCTAGACACCCAGGAACAGATTCACACTGCTTTTCCAAAATGAAAACTGAATCCTAATTTATGAAGAACCCAAACAATATACTTCAGCACTGGGAAATCAGAGTATTCTGGATTTCTCCTTCAACCCAGTGGAGAAACTACCCTAGTGATTTGGATCTCTTACTTTAGAGAGACTGTGAGCAGAAATTAAATACCTTTTGCTGAGAGTCACAGCCTGATGCCTGTAACTGAAACATAAATCTGGCCAGTAATTCTCTTGTTTGCAGCTTTTATTTTCCAGGTATGATCATGAAGATAAGCCGGCAAAGCCTCTAGATATTCTCTGCCAAAGCAAACACATAATTGCTTTGCTGTCCTTTCAATTAACATAGAATCTGTTTCAACAGATAAAATGGAGATTGACCTGTCTTGTGTCTGTAATAAACAACCTCTAGGAATCAGAAACACTGATTTTTTTAATGCCTCTTATTTGTATAAAATGTTGCAGCCTTAGGATTTTCACTCCTCTGTGACGTTAAGTTCTCCTGGACAATCTAAATTGTCATTTTATCATCTGCAATGTGTCACTTTGGTAACATGGATGCTATTTGGCCAGGAAACAACAGTATGCATACTGTGGCTGTAGCATGTTTAAGAACCCTGGAAATTAAGTTTGCCAGTGCTTGGGACAGACGTGTGAATGGACGCATCACAGAGAATTAAGGATATAAGTCAGCTCTATCACAGCAAATGGGACAGAGGATCTTCTGCAGGCACTCGAACCCAGCCCTCAAGACACTGTATTTTTTGTGGATTTCCATCCACCTCCTCACTTTGCCAATGTGACTGAACCATAGATAAGTGCAACAGTGAAATAAAGAAATAACAGAGGGGATGAAATAATATGAACACTACAATTTTTGTTTGCATTATTTTCTGTTATTGCTGATGAGCCAGAAGCAGTTCCTCTGGCTAAGACACTCGATTTCAGAAACCATCCTCTTTCCTGTGTCATTAAGCAGTATGGAGTGAGACCAGCCTTCACCACCTTCACTCTCATCTGACTGTCAGATTGCTGGGGTATTGTGGGGGAAGGACAAGAAATAGGAAACCACTAAGAGAGGGAAATACGCTTCCCAATTCCCATGTCACACGGTCCTCATTCAGGTGACACCTGATGGAGAGGTCCCTAGCTCTACCTTTCCAGAGCTCAGCAGGGATGGTGATGGTGGGTTTCCCATCCAGCACAAAACTTAACCCAGGGGCAGCTTCAAAGGGAACCAGGCTTTCAGTATTACCTCTGTGGCAGTGGGCAGACATATCATCTCCTCCACTTCCAGTTTTGCTTTTCTGCACCGTTTTCCCTGCCCTCTCTGCTCCGTGTTTCGCTACCCTTAAATTCATTTCTTAGGTGGAGCATAGCCCATGGGGACACAGCATCATGGGGACTGACAGCCCTGCATTCCCACCAGGGAAAATCTGCTCCAATAGCACACCTGAAGGTGTTCCAAGTCAGGGAAGACAGGAAGCAGGCACTATAGGAAGAAGGGATTTTACGCTCTTCAATGTAGCATGCTGTATAACACAATAGTTGTGTGATTTCTGAAGCAGGTTGCCGTTAGCAAATTTCTGTAGCTTGCACAGCTCCAAGGGCTGTGGGTAATGCTGCACTCACACTCATATTTTCCTAAAGCTTCAGCCTGAGAAGCATCATCATTTCCTTGAAAGTGAGTGAGTTGGAGAAATTAGCCACCATTGTGAGTATCAGGTTTTGGGCAGCTGGCATGCAGGCAAGCCTTGCCTCAGCCTCGCCTGGGTAATGGTAACCAGAGACCCAGGGGAAAAAAGGGAGCAAGAAACCACTAATTCATTAGCACTCTCACCTATGCAGACCTAAGTTGTGTTTAATCACTTAGCACCCAGCATCTCATTTCTATTTAACAACACACATTCTCTCCCCACTCTGCATATAGGCACGAAGCGTACTGTTGGTAGCAGTGGAAGTACAAAAAGTTAAATGACCTTGAAAAAACAACCAAACAGAAGAAACACCCTAACAAAATGGCAAATGGATATATCTGTAGGAGTTTATCAAGTTAAATGCGGGAACAAAACTTTGCAAGAGCACAATCCTTAAGCAAAATGATTTATTTGGTATTTACAGATATTATTTTTTTAAAAAACAAGTTTCTATGAAACCATAGCAACAAAAGTTAAAGTGAAGATTTGGAATGATGTCAGAATCATTCACGGGTGAAAAAAACAATAATCTCTTTTTTGGGGTGATGGAATGTAAGATTAAAGCTAAATAGATAGAAACATTTCAAAATATTTTAGGCAGTTTAATCACCCTAAATCCTGTGAAAGGTAGACATTTAAAAACATTTCTTTTTCAGAAAATGTTGTCCTTGATTTTTAAAAAAATCTGTCTGGTAACCTTCTGATAGTAATGTTATGTGCATAAATGTCCAAGTTTATCACTCTTCTCTTACAGGACAAGATACATAAACAGATTTCACTGAAGCCGTAGTAGTTGGTTTATAATAAAATGACATGTATCCCAGCAAAAATCCCAGAAAGGTCTCTATATTGTATTCCCTTCTTCAAATGCATTTCAGAGAATTCAGAAAGTAGAATCAGTCACAACTTACCTTTACACTGGACTAGATGACATCAGATTTTTCAGAGAAAGCAACATGCTTCTTTTGGGTAGTGTCGTGAGAGTTGTAAATTCAAGCTAACAGGTAATTTTTGGTGAATCAAAATCCTTTAAAACAAATTGAAATGCTGCAAAGACAAATACTGTACTTTGTGAAGACTTATTTGAAGCTTGATGTTCTTGTATTGAGTTTTGTAACTGTCTGTCTCAGCTAAATAAGCTCCCACTCCTTTCCTCGGATACTTGCCAACTTTTCTAATTTAAAGCAACTGTGAGCTTGCTGTAAAACTCCTGCTGGAAGGAGCTTAATGTATACTATGGAGCAAGGAGCAGGCGTGTGCTCCAAACTGAAGTGGTATGACAGAGTCCTAACAGGACCTGGGGCATAGCCTCCCCGAGGTAATGTTATATCATCTTTGGAAAGCATGTTAGGCTAAGTTGTCTTCTTCTTGGTGAAGACAAAAAGAAGAGGAAAAAATCATGTTGCTTCTGGCATGTAGCCCCCACAGCGTGGGATTTGGGAGGAGCAGCATCTGCCTCAAAGTGGACCAAGAAGCAATAGCCTCAAATACACAAAGTACTCAGAACTCCCAAAGGTCCCTGAAATGGCCAAAAGGCTCCCAGTATTTTTAG
Source organism: Aegotheles bennettii (assembly GCA_013398125.1). Classification (NCBI taxonomy): domain Eukaryota; kingdom Metazoa; phylum Chordata; class Aves; order Caprimulgiformes; family Aegothelidae; genus Aegotheles; species Aegotheles bennettii. The sequence continues at coordinate 759,999 of VZRW01002841.1, forward strand.
AGGTGTTGGTCCTTAGTCATAGGCTTTATGGACAGGTTCAAAGACTTTTTCCTTGGCTTCCTCTGCTAATGTAATGCAGGGTGTCCCTCTCACAGGGTGTGGGACACCCAAACTGAGGTTCATGGCTAAGCACAACCCCAGACTGCTCCCTCATGTGGTTTTGAAGAGTTTCAAAACAAACTCATGTCAACGATCCTATCTTCCGACACTGTCAAGCTTTAAATAACAGCGGTTTGATTTTAAAAGGCATCCACTTACTGGGGATGGCTCTGTTCTGCTTTGCTCAAATAAAGACAGTAGAACATATGAAGTGTTGTTCATGCAAGAGAGTTTCCAGTGTCCATGTTGAATTCCTCCTTTTTGCAAGGAATTTATTTCAACCAGTTATGGTTGACACAAAGAGTGTGTATTTATGAATTGACAGAAAAAGTCTCCTCTTGCAAATACAAATTTTCTCTGCAGAGCTGAAAGCAAGCAAACAAAAAAACAAATTATAAAACATGATTGTGATTGGGGAAATTTCAGTCTCTGAGCTTCCACATTAGTACCGTAACAAACTTTTGACTGAAACAGAGTCCTGAAAAGCCTGTCATCAACTATGACCCAAATCACAGCACTTTTGGAAATGCATCTAGCCAACCTGCTGATGTCAAGGTGACATAAGGTTTATTGTAGTTGTTAGTAAGTGGCTTTGGCTTTGTCAGCCATATTTTCTCACAAAACTGTTGTAAGTGAAGATGGAATCACTAGACTGACATTTTCAAAGGTGTTTGGTGCTCCTGAAAGAGGAAATGAATCTTCTGCGACAAAACAAGACAATGTCAAAATGCCACCTTTGAAGTGGCTATAAAAGACCTTGGTCATTTGAATTTTCTAATTTATATTACAATAAAACACTAATTATTTCATATTTTAAATTGAGAATTAAAAACCAGGGTCCTTTGCATTCAAACAATATAGATAAAATATCATTGTCAATGATGGGAGAAAGGGTTTAAGGAAAACCAAATTACTTTTTTTTTTGGTGGAATTTCATTCTATACTAAATTACAATAACCAGCATATAGAATACTCTGTTGCAATATCATATGATAATGTGAAAACTTCAGTGTATGACTTGAAAAGTCTTCATTTTTCCCCAAAGATTAGCTATATTTTCACTGTAAGGGTGATCAGGTGTTGGAATATGTTGCCCAGGGAGGTGGTGGAGTCGCCATCCCTGAAGATGTTCAAGAGGCATCTGGATGTGGCACTGGGTGATACGGTTTAGTGGTGATGTAGGTAGGTGGTTGGACTGGATGATCTTGAAGGTCTCTTCCAACCTTGATGATTCTATGATTTTGATCTGTGGATCTGATGGTGGACTTGGAGGCAGGTGAACAACAGTGAAAGTAGAAATACCATCCTACCATGTCACTTCAATGTACTGTAGAAATAATCTAAATAATTTCTGTATCTTAGATTTCATTTTGTGATCAGGCATTAGGCATATCCTTTTAAGTACTAACACCTCCAGAAACTGGTATTTGCATGCTTATAGGAACTACCTGCAACTTTTAAAGATCATCTGGAGAGCACTGGCCACAGTTGACCTCTTTCTGCTTCTGTTTAGGGAAGCATGACGTGCTGCTTTCTCTTCCTGATGAGTCTTTCTTAGGGAATCAGGGGATTTTGCCCCTGTCCCATAGGAAGAAAGCATGTTTTCTAACAGTCTATGGAGAAGAATGGCAGGAATTACAAACTTGGGCTCTGCCATTGATTCATGTCTAGTTCTGAACTGAGTTTTCCTCACTTCCATTCATTAACTTGCCTAGTAGGAATATGACTAAGGACTAAATAGCCATGAATGAAGTAGCAAATAATATTAGTTCCAGTAATTTTATAGCAGCATTAATTAAAATATTTATTCTTAGCTGTTAATATTTTATGCCTTCTGAAACTACCTGGATAGTTTTCTGTGGCCCACAACACAAAGTTAAAGCACCAGCTGGCACTTTGTCTCTTATGTTGCAGAGAAGGAAGCTCCAGAAGGAAGATGCAATTAAAGCTTTGTCAGAGGAAAAGGGACATAAGAGAGTAAAAGTGGAGGAGAAACTGCAAAGTGCTCTGCAAGTCTTGGAAGCTGAAGTGTTCAACAGAAAATACAGGTTCAATTTTTTTGGAATAAAGATTATATTTTTATAGGGTTGCTCACTGGTGCCTGTGATAGGCTCATTTTTAATTTGTCTAAAGTTACAATTCAAGGCAACAATTTCATATTTCAGTACTTCACCAGAACATTGATTTTCTTGCTTTTGGCTTTGTCTAGACACAGCTGTGGTAGGATGGAGCTGCTGGATGCAGCAGCTGAACCAGGAACTGTTATTTGGCATTCATGTCCTCACAGGTACAGCATAGCCACTGACATAGGGGTTAGGAAAAAAGGAATCATTCATCTTAGAGAAATTTCAAAGGGTAAGAAAATGCCTCTTGCCTCACCTGTGCATGTGAGTCTTAACACGGTCCTGTATGTGTGGAGACTTGTTGCGTAACAGATAGTTGCATTTTGAAGACAAAAAACGTGAAACCATGCAATAGATGCATGAATAAATATGCTCTAAGAATATAGTTGTCACATCCTTGACAAATTGTCATCTTTAATCCTCTCATGTGGCAAGCAGCTGCGACTTTTTCCTAGTGACATCTTTAAGTTCTTTCTCTGACTGAAGTGTTTTAAGATTCATCAGGTTCTAATAAGTGTCAAGGATGTTTCCAACACAAGTATCTGAACCAGAAATCAAAACAAAATCCTTCATCTGCAACGAACCACAAAGAGGTTTATTTTCTGGCAGGAAGGAATTATGACTTTGGGACATTAAAAATAGAAGTATCCTTTGATGCTGGGCTTTGGGATTGTCCTATGTTATGGCTGAATGCATTTACAACCAGCTGATACTCAGTTCAGTTACCAAGATGTGAATGTAACTGCTCAGGATTCATCTTGCTTCAATAATGAACAGGTTTATGTGGCACAGTGCACTCTCGGAGGTCACAAGCTGCTAAAGCCAGAAGCCTGATTCTCCCCTCATATAGAATGGTGTGAATGAAGACTGCCTTCATCCAGGTAAACAGAAATATGTCATTGTCCAGTGGCCCTAAATGAGGAGAAAAATCAGTTGTTACATGGAAATATGATGTCAAAACACATGGATGCTTTTTCTTAGTTTGGTTTTGGGGTTTTGGGTTGATTTTTTTTGGTTGGTTGGTTTGATGGGTTTTGGTTTTTTGTTTTTTTGGGTTTTTTTAATAGCTATCTCTTGGCATTTACAGCTTGGTCAGCAGAAGAGCTCATAAGATATTCCCAGAGTGATAACACAGAAATAGCTTCATGACTCCCAGTTGGTGCACCCATCTGGAGATGCCCAAGAAGTGAACGACTGCAGGACGGGAACACATCGATGATGAACAGCTCATGACCAGATGACTGTGCAGGTGCTGGGGCTGCACACCCCAGGGGGGCATCTGGGTACCAGTGACTAAACTTCATGTGCATTTTTTATCTATCTGAGTTGCAAAGTGCAGTTCCAATAGGGCCTGTGACTTGATTACTCACCAGTGTAAAACTAACATGCAGGGTTTAAATCTTATCTGCTTGGAACAGCTTGGAACAACTCTGCTACATGTACTGTTTTGAAATTAAATGCTATTTGTTGCAAACAGTACAGCACTTTGCCTTTCTCACAGTCCAATGAGTCAGATCACCCCAGTGTTAGGGCTTGGAGTCTTAACAGGGCAGACTATTGCAGGTCCATTGTCTTCACTATACATCTGCAATTAAAATTTTAGTTGGAGTATCACTTCACCTGCCTACAGTTCCGCATGATGAGGCAGGCTTTTTCCTGCCACATTTTCCCCCTCCCTTTTCCTTCAACAGCACACTTTTCCAGCAGGAGTCTTAAACACCAGAGCCCAGACCTGCAAAGATGTTTTGATGCCTCAGGCCACCACTGGGAACCTGGTGAGATTTACAGGGCTCCTGAAATGAGCGGGGGCTGTGGTGAGGTGACTACATCTGCAAAAAACAATGCTTTATATAAATCTATCTTGCTTTCTCTGGGTTAGTCTGTTTTCTCAAAGAAAGGAGAATGACCATTGTGTCAAATGCAGATCAAAGTATCTGTTCTCAAAACGCTGGGCATTTGTGTTGCTGAGGAAGTGCCAGGTTAATATCACTGGCTGCAGTTCCTTCCTTAAAGTTAACAAAACAAGGTCTACCTTCACATTACATTGAGTGGGAGTTAGGACCTCACATGGGCTGAGGTGAAGCCCCTCCACAGGTTATAGAGATGTTTCACTAAATACCCAGGTTTTTATTTCTTCCAAATCCACACAAACAGTCTGTGATGGAAATAGAAATAAAGTTCACATCTGTCAGTTCACGTCCTTTTCAGAGCACGATTATTGTCTTTGTGTCATGAATGGCTGTACAGATGCACTCTCCAGAAGCACCACAGCTTCCTCTCCATGAGGTCTCAGATTATCACTCTCCTTTATTTTGGAATCGGAAATAAGATACTAGTTTATCTTCCATTCTTATTAGCTAGATAGAATGAAAATATGCTTGGTATTCAAGATAGTGTAATAAGAATAGCTTATATATATTTCTCTTCTACCAAGTGCAGTCAAGCAACAACTAAAGATAAGCCTGAAAGTAACCAATTTAAAATTAGCACACATACTGATTTGGGAGGATTGGGAAACAAAATACTGCCTCTGAGCATTTTTAATCTTTTCCCATTCCTGGGTGCATTGAATTTGTGCATGCAATAAAGCAAGCACTGTTGGCCCCTCATCAGTGCTCTGCTGACACCGGTGAAGTTCTCAGAGCCCTGCTGCTACTACCGTGTCATGGGCAGGAATCCCCCAGCACTACCCACCAAAACACTAAATCCTAAGAGTCCATACAGCTATTACAATGAAGGCCTGTTGTCATTGGAGAGCATAAACAGAGGTCATGGCAGCAGCAGTACACAAGCACTCCTGCCCTCCTATGTTCATTGCCCAGGACTAAAGGGTACATTACAGAGATCATGTTTCTACAAGCCCCTCATTCAAAACCCTTAAGAAGAAGAATGATGTAGCTATTCACAAAGGTTAACAACATTTCACTGCTTGCACACATCAATCTCAATTTACTTTAGATGTTGACACAAATCTATTCAGCATCACAGATACAAACTACTTATTTTTGTTCGCTTCTATTTCAACAGGATAGTGCAGACTTTTATACTGTTTCATATTCCACAGGGCTATGCATGTAGCATTTCAAGTCATATAGGAAACATTATCAACTTCAACTACTTTCTAGTTTCCTTATTTTGTTTGTTCAAACGGAAAGTTATCCGATTTATTATGCTTGGTTTATCTGGAAGCAGTCTGCAATGTGCTAGCTGAGTGCTTTGACCTTTTGCATATTCTATAGTTGATTGGTTTGGCCATCCATCTTCTCCACTTGTTGAAACCCTCACTTAGCAAAGAAAGGCCAACAGCCAAGCCTGCGTGAAAAATGTGGTGCAAAAGGAATCAATTAAGAACGGGGTATATTTCATTGCTTTTCCCATAGACATCAAGGATTATGCAGAGTTTGAAAAGTTGCCTGAGGTGCCTGGACTTCACAACTGCTGACAAATTATGACTATATTACAGTATTTTGATAAATCTTTTTTGGAAAAACAACAATCTTATGTGATCCCATCACCTCGGTACAAAGCAGTTAATATTCCTGTTTCTCACAGTGATCTAACTTCTACTGTTGGTCTCTCTAGTTTCTTTCTGACTATAGTGCCAGCTCCTTTAATTTAACATAGCTAAAACCAAACTCAATATTTTCTTTGCCTAATTCCCCATAACTTATTACTTTCGACGATTCCATCCTCTCTTTTGTCCAGGAATGTGAAGGGGGAGTGGGGGGAAAGATATGAACAAGGTGATACGGAGTTAGGAGTTTAATTACAGCTTTCAAGCAAGGTTCTCTGAAGTATGTCCACTTTGCTGTGCCCATGCACATGTTCAAATTTGTGTTCCTACCAGTTATGTCAAGCCACTATCTCTCTGCCTGCCTCTCATCCCACAGATGTCACAGAGTGTTCAGGGCATTCCCTGCCCCAAACTCCCAAACAAATACAGGGGTGAGTGTTATGTTCTTTTTAACACTAGGCATGGGTACCAAAGCAGGCCTAGCAGCACAGGTGGGAAAGAAGCTCCCATTTGCTCAGTGACTCTTGCATTCACAACTTCTCTGCAGTGTGGCACAGCTTCAGCAGAGGGGTAAAGGATGTTCTGGAGCAGAGGACTCCATAGCCTGGTGGTGAAGGAATCTTCCTGAACAGCAAAATATCTAGACTTGAACTCCCTCAGGCTCAGAGTATCTCTCAACCAGCATACAAAACTCCTCTGGACAAATGCTATTTATAAATAAAGCTATTGAGCCCTTGCATGTGGAGGACTGCATCTATTCTAATCATGTGTTACAAAGAGTGAGTTCTTAAAAATAAAGGTTTGGAGAACATCACAAACCTCTCAAAAGTGGGGTTTATGAAAGTGTTTGAAGCATTATTGACCCTGACCATAGCTGAAAATACTCACTGTAAAAGAAATTCAAACACTGAAAAAGTCAATTTTTAAGTGTACAAGCATGACAATTTGTGCTGAAATGTTGGCAGTCCTATCCAGACAGACACGCGGCATTTGCATGAATCTCAGCCTCACAGAATCCTCACAGAATCCTCACAGAATCCTAGGGGTTGGAAGGGACCTCAAAAGATCACCTAGTCCAACCCCCCTGCCAGAGCAGGGTCACCTAGAGTACATCACACAGGAA
>VZRW01002841.1:775242-805242 GCA_013398125.1 Aegotheles bennettii
CATGGTGTTGTTCTTTCCCAGATGCAAGACTCCACACTTGCCCTTGTTGTATTTCACTAAGTTTCTCCCTACCCAACTCTCCAGCCTGTCCAGGTCTCACTGAATGGCAGCACAACCCTCTGGTGTGTCAGCCACCCCTCCCAGTTTTGTGTCATCAGCAAACTTGCTGAAGGTACACTCTGTTCCCTCATCCAGGTCGTTGATGACAATATTGAATAGTACAGGTCCCAGTACCGACCCCTGAGGGACTCCACTAGTCACAGCCCTCCCCATCTCATTAACCACAACTCTCTGACTTCGTCCTTTCAACCAGTTCACAATCCACCTCACTACCCGATCCTCCAGACCACATTTCCTCAGTTTAGCTGCACGGATGCTGTGGGAGACGGTGTCAAATGCCTTACTGAAATCGAGATAAACCACACCTACTGCTCTGCCATCATCTATCCACCTAGTTACATCCTCACAGAAGGCTATCAGATTGGTCAAACATGACTTCCCATTGGTAAAACCATGTCGACTGCTCCTGATGAGCCTCTTATCCTTGATATGCCTGGACACGATGCCAAGGATAAGTTGTTCCATCACCTTTCCAGGGATGGAGGTGGGGCTGACTGGTCTGTAGTATCTCCCCAAAGACTGGACTGCCAACAGCTTTCACTGGTGGGAGGGTTAGCTGTAGGAAAGCTGGATGCAGGGTGACAGGGTGAGGCTGCAGACCCAAAGTTCAGGACGCTGCTGTCTGGCTGTGAAGGAGGAGGAGAGCTACAGCCTCCCAGTCTCATAGCCCACCTTCATGTCATGCAACGTGTACGCTCTTTTTTCTCCTGGTAGAAAACATCTCTTGATGTCAAACATTCATCTCACCAGTGGCTTGACCAGCTGAAATCTGAGGACAGTGTTGCCTTTGCCCCCTCTGCACATAGCACTGCTCCTGCTGGACAGGGTTCAAAACCTTCAGCAAGTAGTTTTGATGGGACCTTGTCTCTACAGCATCAGAAACCTTAATGCTAACTGCACAAAAGGTCCTGAAATGCAGTAACCCAAGTAAACCAGCTGACATGGGGTTCTCTCTTTCTGCAACCAGGCAGCAGCTAGCAGCCAAGCTACTGTGATACACCAACACTATCCTCCACTTTTGTGGCTGCATGACAGATATGCTTTGTAAATAACACAAGGTGGAAGAACATAAAAAGGATGATTTACACTTGGGTTTCCAGTCTGAACCATTGAACCCAGCTATTCCAAAACTCAGTGAAGCTCTTTCATAGAGGTTTAAAAATAATTGTTGCAATCCTGAATGAAGGTTCAGACCTAACAGAAAAAACAAACCCCAAAAACAACAGAAAATCAGAGCCCAGATGTGAGCTCTGCTTCATGCCAGCCCAGAGGTGAGACAGGAGCAAAGCCAACCTGGCGTTTCAGAGTTTCCTGCTGTTGGCAATATCTTCTAACATTGCAGGCCTTTGGGACTCCCTTGTGTCAGAGGGAGAAAAGCACATTACGGTGCCTTCAAGCCTTGGGGTGGTGCAGAGGAGAGAGGAGGGATCATGGAGCTAATAAGTGCCTGCAAGGAGCGAGAAGCGTCTGCTGGGCTGGGAGAAGGAGCAAGGCAAAGTTGTAGAGGAAGGAAAAGAGAGACCTTAAAAGGGATTTAATGTGCAGGGAAAGCAGCAGAGATCAACCCAGGCGCTGAATCCTCTGCTGCAGTAACAAACCAGAAAATACATCCATCCATAGTTAACATTGCAAACCAGTGTGGGACAGTAATTCCTCATTATGGAGATGAATACGCCAACAGAATGAGCTTTGGCTAATAGGGGTAAAGAAGTGGTCTTAATGAGAATGCCGCAGCTGCAGGATGGTGCTGAACATGCCCCAGGATGCTCAGGCACTGGCTGGCCACGTCATGGTTCCTTGCATGTGGGTAGAAGGATGAAGTCTTTATCTTTTGGGCTTCTGCCTAGGGCTTTGATGTCAGTTTTATCTGATGAACCGCAGGGCTGGGTTCGAAGTTCGGAACTGGGAAATTTTATACAGTATCCTCTAGAAGATGCCTTTTTATAGAAAAACAAGGTAGGAAGAAAGCCAGGGTCTTCCATCTGTTTTCAAAGCCCTAGCACTCAAAGGAGTACATTCTTCTCTCATTTTGTTAAGATCTCCAATTTAGTTTTTGGAGATCTGAGATGTTAATCCCCCCTGGTATTTTCAATAGCAGCTGTGTGGCACACCTCTCTACTGCTGATGAAGGCTAAGATGTAATTTGGCTTGTCGTTTCACTCCAAGAATGATCTTAGTGTATCACTGAGTTTTCTCTTTATTTTTGAATATATGGTTATGTGAATTCAGTACCTGTTCAAGGTCCCTGTCGGCACCTGCAAGTCTCTTGAGTGGGATCAAATACACATTTTACTTCAGCAATATCATGCTCCTAGCACTCTGTTGCAGTTTTTTCTTACAAAAAATGAATTAGTAACATAATACAGAAAATTCAATAACAAACTTATTTGTGGAAGTGGAATTTCATATCGCTATTATAGCTAACCACTGAAAAAAACCCCAACAATTCGACCTCAAGATATGTAAATTAAAAAAAAGTCTCTAAATACCGAACAAGACTGTAATCTGGTTTTTGAGATGAAAGCAGTAAGATGGAAGAAGCAATGTGGATAACAGTTTACTGCACATTTGCAATAACCAAAAAGCCATTTTTAAGCTACAAAATGCCACCGTTATGAATCTGGGTAGCATTTTCCTTGCGTTATAAATGCGGTGAATTATGTGCCAGTGAGGTTATTTCCATGTCAAAATAGCTCATGGGCAGCCACAGGGAAAGGGGACACAAAGGCTCCAGAAGGGAAGCTGGAGTCAGGCTCTAGAGGAAGAATCATAGAATCACAGAATCATAGAATCATTATGGTGGGAAAGGACCTCCAGGGTCATCAAGTCCAACCTTTATCCCATCATGTTCCTAACCATTAGACCAGTAGGATTGACAGCAGATCTGAAGGAGACTCACTTACTGATGTGCAGTACTAAAGCAGCCGTAGGCAGGCTGGGGAATAGATGTTTGGGTGCTGATCTGTCCATCATAGCACACAAACACTTAATGGCCTTTAACTGGTTTTTCCTGAGGATACCTTCTGTGGGAGCACAGTGCTGTAATCATTATTTTGTGAATAAGCAGCAGAGGCAAGAGGTTTTTTATCTGAGACAATGGTGAAAATTTGTAAAGTTTGTGAAAATACAGCTATTTTATGATTTTGTTTAAAATAGTAGTGGAGTTAATTACTACATGTAAAAGTAATTCTGTCAAAAGGTATTAAAAATATACCTGAAATACATCCTCTATACTTCCCTGAAGGATTTTTAAATTATAGGGAAAGCAGTGTTCTAATATCTTTAATTTCTGCAGCTAACAGGTTATTTTATGTTCAAAATATGTAAATCAAAACTAGAACAGCGTTGTGCAGTGGCAGGAGCTCAGATTTTACAGCAGCAACCCGAGCTGAGTGGCGTGATTGCAGACATGCTGCGTCTGCAGAGCTAAACGCAGCTCAGCGCTTCAGAAAAATTAAGGATGTTCTTTTATTGGAAATAATTCTATTGTTTAGCATTTGAAGTGAGCATTACTCCAGCAAAAAGGCAGGCATTTGTCAAAAGGGGTATCTGATTTTCGGCAGTAGATGTGCAGACCTGTGCTGTGCCTTTCATTTTTGTATTGAGGGTTTATAGTAACTGCTTGGGTCGGACATGCCTGGAATATGCGATCAAACTGTTTGCTGTCCCAATTTAAATGTATTTCACATCATTCTTTTGTCTCTCTCACTCATCTGGTCATTTGAAAAGCTTTCATTTCCATATTTACAAGTAATTTAAGGTTTTTTTCCTTGTCTATGAACTCCTGAAAACATATCTGATTATTACTACTTGCATTTGATTTAGGCTATGATTATAAAAAGAACATTTCCAAACAGTCAAAATGCATGAATTCAGCAATTCCCAACCCCTAATGATAAAATGTTAAACACAATGAATGCTGGAGTCTTCATTTCCCTTCTGGCTTTTGAATCTTTTGGATGAAATCAGCCCATATTTCAACCTTTTCCATATAGCCAGGGGAGTTAAAGGCTTTCTAGCCCCCTGCCCAACTTTTCCTCAGTTTTTCAAGGACAAATGCACATGGTAAAAAATAGGCCAGTCAAAAAGTTGCTAAAAATCTTTGTGAAGCATCTGCAATCTCTAAGTACTGCAGGAAAATAAGCCTGTAAAAACTGTTACAAAATAACCATAGATTAGAAGCTGTGTAAAAATATTCACATCCCAAAGCCAAACACACTAAACTCACTGTTTGGGCAGAGAAATTTTTGGCATCTTTACTGAAAAGCAGCTTTGCTACACCAAAAAAAGAAAGAGAAAAAAAGGAAACTCATTTCCCTATTGGATTCTTTCCTGCTTGTTGGAAAATTACATGAGGATGTGCCCTGTAGGTGTTACAGCTACAGCTTCAGTAAATTAAATAAACTATCGGGTTAAAGCAAATTCATTCTGCAAAAACAGGAACTGCAGTAGTTTCTGTTTCTACCTCACAAACCCAAAATGGGAGCACAAAAAATATTGTCTCAGAAACCTGAAATGGGAGAACAAAAAATTCTTATATTCATGTGGGCTTGGAAATGCTGCATCCCAGTGAAAGGTGTGAGCTCCGTGTCAGACTGGAGGGTGGCACAAGGACGGGGCGGGGGACAAAAAATACCCCAATATATTCTTGCTGCTTGAAGCTGACTTTTAATATGAACATAACTCATGGGGACTAAGGATGAGCTTTAAAACAGACAGGCTATTGAATCCTGAGACATTTCTACCCACTCTGTTTTCACGGCATAAATCAAAGCCTGCCTTTGTTCGGCAGTGGTATTGTAAGCAAAGTCTAGGAGTTCAGATCAGTGATTGAGTTGTCTTTGAGTTAGCCGCCCTGCACAAAATAAAGAGTAAAATCCTCTGGAGTGGAAAGTTCATGTGCTGTGTGCCTGGTTTGATGGGTGCCATCCAGAGGTGCTGGCACGACTGGAACCCCTGTTGCACCAAAGCAAAACCAGTTCATCTGCAGCTTGAGCAAGGGAGGAACCAGGCAAAAACCAGCATACTCATCAGCAAGTTATAGTGGATATAAATAATCTGTAGAGAAAAAAATCTATGGAAAAGAGTGTGTGCTTATGTACAGCGCAGAATAACACTAAAACGAAGGCTCTTTCCAAAATATGCAGCAAGACTGTTGCCTTGTAACTACCCGGTTGGATGGCTGACACTTCTCGGGGAGCACTGCAGAAGCGTCAGGTTTTTGTGGAGGAGAGGAAGTACACAGTTACAACAGCAGGCTGTTCCCCCCTCCCTTCCCAAATAGAAGAGGCTGCCTAGGGAAAAAATGAAGGTGTTTGAGAGGGTAAGGAAGGTCAGAATTTCTGTAGGACCAATGGCCAGGCTCAAGGCTGCCTGGAGGGCATTGCAGTGAGGAAGAACATCTGAGACTGCACTGCAAGGGATGCAGCGGCTCTTCTGGGGCTCTCCTGCTGCTCTGGTTTATCTCTGCAGGAGGAACCTACCTACGCCAGCCTGGAAAGCCACGCAGAGGCAGCATGTCCTGGCCAGGCACTTGAGCATGTGGGTGATCAACAAGGCAGCATCATGCTTGGTCACACTCTGACAATATGCTCGGTGGGTCTATGGGCTGATATGGAGCCTCCACCTTCATCCAAAGTCCTCACACAAGAGGTGCCTCCTCCGTAGTATTTTCCATGCACCTGCGCTCCCACATTTTCCTCCTGTCTTCCCCTAACTCTCCACCTCCTTGACTTTAGTGAGCATCTCACAAAACATAAACCAAAGAGATGTCTTTCCTTCCCAGGCTGACAGTATCATTTCAACACCCATTGAAAGCCATGAAGCAGCAGCTATCAAGCTAAAAATGGCAATGGAAAAGCATGAGGGTGGTTTACAAAATAATGAACCATATGAAGTGGCTATTTCTTTTTACTCAGTCTTTGTAAACAGAGAAGGGGAGGTCTAATATCACAGAGCTTATGACCACAACATACCACTGAGAATAAAAGATTGTGAGGTCAGTTTACTGATCCCATATCAATACGGGCAGAAATTATATGCACTGTTACATCCCTATAGGAATAAGAATTGAGACTACTGACCACCTTAGCTGAGGACATAACATCCTATGAACTAACAGGAGAGAAAAAATATTGTCTCCGTATGCAACAAATACTATTCTGCCCAATATGGAATAACCAGTATTGCTTTCTGGAACACCTCATCTTGGCTGTTCATCAAAGCAAGATGCCTGAGCATCTCTTGTGCTGCACTGGCACGATACCATCGTGTTCTGACCCTGATTCAGTCTTCAGAGGAAAACTTTCTCGACAAGTCTATATTTCTTCAGACAGATTAATTGCTCTGGCATATGTGTAACATAACCCAGAGACATCTTTCTCTCAATAGCCTACAAGATGTATATTTCTGGCTGAGCCCAAGATGAAAACCTTATGTGAAACAGAAGGAGCAACAAACTATATCAGAGCCAACAGAAATGAGCTCAGACTTCTGAAATATTTGTGAATAGCTAAACAAATGAGTGCAAGAAAGTACTTGTTTTGCAAAGGCAAGTAACCCAGGAACTGTAAGATAATTTACATGATGAACTATGACAGTTAGTATATTTGTAGTATCCATTCTTGTGTTGTAGCTAAATTAAGCGAGGTAGCTGTATGATATGAGCATGGGTCTCAGGAGTTAACCTAATCATTCAGATGTGACCTCTCAGGAATCAGCAATATATCATTTGTTCTTTTAAGATCTGTGGTATCTTTATCTCTGCCCAGTGCTTACAAAGGCAATTATAGCTGTGCAATATAAGCAAAATGGATGGGAAACACTAATCAGATCAGAACTGCAGCAGCATCACTTGACTCTAAAGAGACTTTGGTGTAACTAAAGAGCTGAAAGGCTCTCCTCTTCTCCTTTTCTTTCCTCCTTCCTAAAATTCTTCAGCTTCTCAGACCTGCCAGCACAACTGCATGTGCTAGCTAGGTCTCAAAATTATGTGCATTAGAAAAGCTCTAGTGCTAAAAGTCACCCACCCAGACCTGTCTGCTGGGAGCAGATCAGTGTGCTGAAAGATCAGAGTGTGACCAGCCACCCCACAGCCAGCCTTGGCTCCAGCATGAGCACCGTGCCTCGCCTTTCAGAGGCACAGATGCTCCTCTGCTGCTCTGCACAGGTGCCTCACTGGCAGTGATGGGACCAACCTGTGTCTCACTGGGAGTGCAAACGCCTCGTGCAGGCACAGCCACGTGCCTGCAAGGTGGTCAGATGCAGTTAGGCAGCAAACACACGCTGGTCTAGGGACATCATTGGGTGACAGCCGGCAGGGACGACAGGGAAGGTCGGGTGTTTTAGTGCTGATGACACCAAATTGCATTTCCTCTCCAAGGGAGCTGGTGCTGTCAAAGAAAGAGATTTCCCAAATAGCTTGCTGATTAGCAGGGCCCTCGGAGCAGTGCTCTGAGAAACCCAGACTGACACGTGAGCAGTTGAAATGCTGGGGGTCCTGATGAAAGATACTGTCCTGTTGAGGTATAGAGCTGCAACCCACCCTAAGCAGCAAACCAAAGGAAATCTGCTTCTCTTTGTGCTGGAATTTTCCTGAGCTGGAGATCTTGGTTTGGTTTTATAACCAGACAGATATCAATAACCTACATCTCACTAAAGAAAGGAATTATCTTCTCTTTTAAAAGGTTCTCTATATTTTCATCCTGGGGCTGAAGCAGGCAGAAGGGAAGCACTGAAAATAGCAAGTGAGAGAGAAGGCAATTCTGGATAAGTGCTACAAGAGCTTTCCCTCAGCTCAAATCCACTTTTTTCCTGCCCTTTTGCTTCTGCACCTGGTCACCTGATTCTCTCTCTTTGGTCTATTTCAGCAGAAACAGAAGCTGTCACAATATTTCCTCTCCAAGTGCCACTGTGCATTTGGTTTCAGCTCCTGACAGGTGTATGAAATACCAGCTCCATCAGATGCACAGGAACACTGAGGCTTTAAAATGGATCCATGTGCCACAGGCCCACTTCTCCATGGGACATCACTGAAGAGGTGTCTTGTCAAACGTTCACTTCTAAAAGAAGAGACTGATCCTGGCGACAACATAGTGAAAACTGCTGAGTGGTGCTCTCAGGAGCCAGGCAGGGAACACAGCCTGTAACTTGCCTCCACAGGGCAGGGGAAGGAACTGAAGCTCCTGCTTCTTAAACTGTGTCAAATCATTGGTATCTTGGCTGAACTCTATTTTTAAATACTTTTTCTTTATTTACTTTAATCCCTTTCTTGGGGGCAAATCAAATCTCCCTCCCTGGCTTTGATCTCAGCTCCTGACACTGCATTTCTGGAGCATTAGCTGGGAAAGAGGAGCAAAGGTATGGAGAGATGCTGACCCCTCAGCAAGGATCTGGAGCAATTTCGATTTTCAACTGGGTTTGTGCCCTGCAGCACTGCACAGCCTTCCTGTGCACATTCCTTTCTGCATCTGTAAAATCTTTTACTCTTGCAAGAAACTTAATGTGAAAAAGAGTGATTCATTTTGATTAGTACAAACCCACAGAACCTGCTCTTCTGCTGGAAATGGTGATAAGTTGATCTACAGGTAACATGATTTATCCATCTTGGCCCATTTAATTTCATTTTGTGTTTTAACATTTCCTTGGGCTTCGATTGCACTTGAGGACTTTTCTAAACAAACGATATGTAAAGGGTGCAAAACTTACTGACAGGTCTGTAATTCTGGCCAATACACCACTCCTGCCACACAAGAGCTGTGACAGAGGTGTCATAAATGTTGATGGCCAACAAGGGGATGGACTCTGATCGTGCCCCAGGCCGGGGGGATTTTGCCCTTGGTTTCAGTGAAGAGCCCCTTCTGCATCAACACTCTTCTGCATTGGCGTGCAGCGCATTTCCAAAACAGAGTGCCTTTTCCTGACATTGCCGTTTGAGTCTGTGGTTCTACAACGACTGAAGCAATAGGAAAGCTGTAATATACAGACAGCCGGCGGGGCAGGGATAGGGCTGTTTCTCTGTCCACCAGGAGATGGCAGTGAGGATGCTCAGTATGGGATTTTTCCCCACTTGCACGTACCCACTGAAAAATAACGGGTCCTTTAAGGACAACTGAGCTGTAACGTTTTCATTTCTGTTTATTTTTCTTTTTCCATTGGTTGTATTTACATCCTTCCCATACCTCCTTCTTGCACCCAACATCTACTACTTACCTTTTCAAAGTGAGTGGCTCACCCTTACAGACAGGCACAACGCAGCATCACGGGAGCTGAGCAATATTTGAGGATGAGCAAGAAGAAGGGGTGACATGTTTTGGAGCTGGCAGGCAGCACGTGTGCCGGCTGCTGCACTGAGTGCACAGCCTTGATCTGGGTGGTTTTCTGACTATGCTTGCTTCAAAGAAAAATACTCCCTTGTAGCAAGATTGAATTGACATTTAGCTTTCAGATTTCATCCCTGATGTTCTCAGTTGGTCAGAGGATGTCAGGAGACACATGTCCTTGTCTGTATGAAGCTCATCTGCCTTTGGGCCATATAACCCACAGTGCTGCAAGTCTCCTCCTAAGGACTCTGACATTTTCTGTTGCAATGCCTTCCATCTGAGGGCTTCCCAAAAGGATACATTAACATATGAAGTCCCGTAGATTTTGCCAGGATGAAAGGAGACAATAGCTCAGAAAGGGACAGTTTTCCAGACCTGTCCCATTGTCAGTGCTTGTGGAGCATAGTCCTTGTGTTCTCTCTTCCCTCACCATTTTGCAGGAGTTTTGTGCCTCCTGCACTTGGAGATGACAGGCAGATGGGGCTGTTCAATGAATTGCAAATAGATTCAAATGCCACAGTTGAAAAGGTAGACTTTTTTTTTTTTTTTGGGGGGGGGGGGGGGGGGGGGGGTAGTGCCATAAATAATGAGACTCAATGTCCCCGTTTCATGTAGTGCTCTGAGAACTTTCTCAGGGGCACCTGAAATGCCCCAGTTTTTCATTGCTCCTATCAAAACATTTTTCTAAATAATTACAGAGTGTTAAAAATGGATTGCTGTACCCAGGGGAATTTGCTCTTTGTTTGCCAGGAACAAATAGGCCAAGAGAATGAGTGCTCAGCATCACGAGTGGTGTTTGAAGGAAAGAGCAAAGTCAAAAGCCTGTAGACATCACTGGAGATGCTCTTTTTTCAAAGTGAATTTTTATTGCACATTGTCAGACCTGCAGGAGAAACTCCTGCATGTTGTGCTCCTAGGGGCTGGGAGATAAGGAGGAATCTCCTCATCTGAGAGTAACGCACATGCTGCTGTTGACCCAGAGGAGTTTTTATTATTCTTTTTGAAAGTGACCTCTTCAAAACTATCCCTTTGCTTCTTAAGATGTTGCTTCCAAACAAGCACTAGGTTTTGATTACAAGTCACCTTCATAGTGGTTTACACTTCAATGGCATTACTGTGGCTCCTCTGAGAATCCCCAAGCCCTGAGCAAACAAAAACCTGCAAATGTTCAAAGCATCCTGCTGCCATCAGTACCTCTGCAAATTGTTTTTCACTTTTAGAGTATCCTTCTTGAGTTATGTGTGCCTGAACAATCTGTTCCTACTATAACCATGATGCTGGGTGGCAGGAAGGAGGAAGATGGGCTCGGTACACCTAGTTTCCCTTAGAAGCTGGTCTAAACCACCCCTGACCTCCTTACACTCCAGGAAAGGTCCAGGACATACTGATTCCCTTGTGAGTTTGGCCAGGCTGAACCTCCTCACCCACATGCATGGATAAGGCATGCTGGAGCTGGGAACCAGTTGGGGACTCTACAAGAAAGAAGGCAATGCAGTAGTTGTTACACAAGACTTAAAAGAACCATTAAATTTTAAACAATATAAAATAAAACAGATCCCTTCGGGGGGAATTTTGCTGTCACCCCAGTTGCTTCTGGGGTCGGTTGCATCCAAGACCCAGGCAGCAACAAGCAAGTGGCTGTGAGACAGCCACTTCACGCTTTGCTCCAGCTGGAAAGTTGAATATCTCTGTAATGGTTTGCCTCTCCTCCCAAGGGCCCTCCTCTCCAGGATCCACTGAGAAGGGTGGCCAAGGGTGGCCAACACCCTGCATGGCTGGCAGGTCGTGTGTGTCCGGCTCAGCGGCATTGCAGCCAGCCCTGTGACTAGCTGTCATGTGAGGCTCACTTGGAGCACCCCTCAAGGCTGCTTTGCAGAGTCCTTGTATGTTTTCTGCTCCCCAGACCAAGGCCATGAGGTCAGTTGTATATACTATGCATACTGAAACGCAAGCGAGTTTGTAATCAAATATGTGACTTGGTAAAAGAACTGCCTATGGACCCCAAAGCTGCTCATGGTATGAAAAAAAGCTGGGTGAAACCCACTCCTGTACGTTGCTTCCTCAGCAGAGCACAAAGCAGGTCTCTCCCATCCTCCAGCCCTCCATCTCATGCATGCATTTCTTTTATCAATTATTTCTGGATGTCTTATATTCAGGCTTAGGGGCTTCTAAAATCTCTGTGCACACATTAATCTGTATGTAGTATCTACGTGTACACACACAGGGACTCCAGGGAGAAGTGCTCTCCACCATTTCCATCATCCTCTCCCTTCTTGTCTCTCTGGTTGTTTGTTACTTCCACTTGCTGTGCCTTGTCTTAAATTAAACTGTAAGCCTGTCCTCACAGGAGATGTCTTTTATTGTGGGTTGTTGGGAGAGATTTTGCAGAGAAACTGGAGCAGCAGATAGAGCTCTCCAGGCACTACTGAAATAATAATGAAGTAGTTTCACCAAGGTGGGACCAGAGAGCATTGTCGGCTGGGTCTGAATTCTGCTTGTCCCTGAAAATTGCTTAGGTAATAAGATAGCTGCTTTAAAATTGCTGGGGGTATCCCACAGGATTCTGCTTTGACTCTGATTTCCATTTGCAGCACATGTTCTGCCATTTGGCCAGCCCCATCCACCCGTGTGAGCTAATTTAAGGTTGCTAAACAGATGACACAGAACATACATCTTTTATATTTGATCTCTGCACTGGTGAGTTATCTGACTGATGGTTAATCTCAACTTGTAATAGGATTTGCCTACACTCCTCCAAGAGCAAGATATTGGTCTTCTATAAAACAGCAGCTCAAGGGGAAGCGTGCCCAGGGGAAAGGTGGGAGAGTTAATTTGTATTTTTTTGGCTTCTTGTTTTCATAGATTGGATCTGGTGCTGCGTGCCTCTATGGGGAACAGCAGGGTCATCATCCTGAAGAGCTGGGCTGTCAGAGGGGATGGCAGCTGCCAGCTCTGCTGTCATCCCTGCAGGCCAGCAGGGTGAGGAGCTGGTCGGTGGATGCTCTGCACCCATTCTGAGCATGGGGCTGAGCTGGGTGGCTGGCAATCCCTGTGCTTTGCTTCCTGCCTTTGTTTGCACTCATCAGCGTGTTGACTTGGAGATTGTGTCTAGTTTTGGGGCTTTTTTGAGCCTGCACCCACTTCATCAAGGACAGATCTCAGAAAGCCAATTGTCAGGCATTGCAGATGTCCTGCCCTCAGGACAAGCCCGGGGTTTCCAAAATGATGTGCCCACTCCACACCCCTGTCCTCAGGCCATCCTGCTGCATTTTCTCCACTTAGACCCCCTGTACCAGTTTGGCCTTGCTCAGAGGCAGCATCACCTGAATTCCTGAGTGCTCCCAGCTTCGCCTGGGCACATCAACACAAACGCGAGAAGCCATGGGCTGCACCAGGAGGGAGAGCTCAGGGAAGCAGCGAAGGAGGATAAGGGGGGAACAGCCCAGGGACCACGATCTCCGAGGAGGTCACGCACAGCATCCCACCTTTACCTGTCCTAAGGCGTGAAGGGGGGCCAGCAGCCCCCCCAGAGAAAGACAAGGCTCCTGGTGCTGGCAGGAGCAAGCAGAAGAGGGGGCTGACACACACTGGCTGCGTCTCCTGGGCTGCTCCCACTGTGCCCAGGGGCAGAAAAGAGCATTGCAAAACTGTGGAGACCATAAAAAGCTGGATGCTTCTGATGGTATGACAATTTGTATTGACGCTTTAATTGCTGTAGTCACACAGTGCTCCACCCACAGCTGCCAAGTGAAGGAATACAAAAAAGAAGCCATGAACATGGATGTCCCCAAGAAAAATTTCACTTGCATGGGCAAACCTCCTTGTCCTGCAACAACAAATATGGACAGCAAAGCTAACAGGTGGCAGAGTGCCCTGGAATGATGCTGTGTTTTCTAATCGATGTGGCTTTGAGGTAGGTGTTAATTGCACAATTTAGAATGTTTGTCAAAGTTTTTAACAGTGTAATATCAGGTCAGTGTGAAATCTGAGATTTGTTGCTCTTGTGCAGGCCAGCAAGTAACTTCTGATGTGTTAGGCAAGGGCCAGACGGTGTCAGCAACAGAGCAGTGAGGTCTGTGTCCCACCCTACCTCTCCTGAAATGCTCCCTGCGTTGGGCAAAGGGTAAGGTGCCAGGCGTGGTTGGGCTTAGGCACTGACTCGTTGTGGCAGCTACCCAGGACTGGATGCCTGTTGTACATTAACTAACCTGTACTATGGAAGCAAGGTCATGTATGCAACCTGGAAAACAAAAAAAAAACCAACAAAAAAACCACTGAGTCATCTGTGCGACGTGTTTCAGACCTGGGCTGACCCAGTTTTCTGTGGAATTGTGTTTCTACACAGGGCAGGGTCACCCCACAGGGTGTTCGTTGGTACGGACAATGACATTGTGCTACATGCAGGAGATTTATTAGCAATATCCATGTTATAAGGTCTGGATTTGGCTGTCATCTGGTCTTTTGTGAATATACTGTGAAGGCACTTAATCTCAAATTTAGTGCTGCGCCTTTTGGGTTTGCTCTGGTGTAGTATGACATTCAGGATTCCTTTACAGGCAACTGTGCAGAGCAGGAAAATCTACGTGAAATGCTTCCTACTGGAGTCACCATCTGGCCAATATTCATCTTGCTTAGTGAAATACCAAGATATCCATAGAACGCAGGTGTTAATGCAGATCATAAGGCACAAGTGACCGCAGTAATAAACCAACATGCAATGAAATGTAATTAACGCACCTGGTGCTTGGGTTTGAAAAGAATTTCAGTGCCTTTTTATTTTCCCTACACACGGATGTGCATTTTAATAGTTGGAACTTCAATCATCACTTTGCAACCAACTCTTTAATCACATTAATTCCCTTAAAAAGTGAACTATAATGTTTGTTAGTAAATAGCATTTCACAGTTTAGTCAAGAGTGGGGGGGAAGAAGAAGCACACATGAAACTATACGCTGCTTAGTAGCATTTTTGTGGCATGAAAAAGACTATTGTCCTGTTTCTGTTGGTCTAGTTCTGCTGCTGGCAAAGGTTTGTTTTCAGTCATGTAATCCTTGTTGATATGTTCCAAGTGCTTTTGAACCAGCTGGAACAAGTGAAGAGATCCGAGGCAAGAAAATAAATGATTAAGCTTTCTATCACTGATTTTCACAGTGTGTTTTTCATCTCACCTCTGACCTGCATCAGTAACAAATGCATTTTTGTAAGGTTAAAACCCCCCAGGATGACATTTGTTCCAAGCAGACCAAAAAAACCAACCCAACACGGGAAATGTAGATTTTGTGCGTGTTTGTGGGTTCCAGAAAATCACATTATTTTCAAATGTCCTTTTAGAGCAGAGATCTCACCCAATCTCATTAGTCAGCTGGCAAATCCTGAGCAGACAGGGCATGTGTGGGGAAAAGGGAGAGGTCAACAAGTCAAAGCCAAGGGTCATGGGTAATTTTTATTTTTTTTATGGGTATTTCTCGAGGGTGGTCTGAAGGGTGTGAGGAACGTAAATCTATATGGAGATACTTGCACACAGACGGAGAGGGTCAGTCCCATCCAATGACTCCCGAGCCAATGCCATTCAATACAGATTCAGAGCATGGTTAGCTCCCCAGGGAGATGTCTGCTGCTGGCACGTGCATTGCTGAATCCTTTTCCCCAGCTTCGATACGGGTGCAGACTGCTCTGTGTTTTGCCACCAGCAGTCAGTGCTGAGCCACTATAAATAAGTTGCCAACAAGCCAGGGCCATGAGCAAGGGGTAACCACCACTGGCCAGGTATGGAAGGGCTATTCCATCATCTGTATGGACACTGGCTGCATTTTCACCTTCAGCAATCGAACATCCCTATAAAGAAGACTTTGCCTCCCAGTCAACAAGGACATCATGCTTTTGTCAAAAATACCCTGTGTCACACAGCTGAGGGTACATCAAGGACTTCTTCAGCATCCCCATCTGCCATGAGTCAAAGGAAACTGGGAGAGGGATGTTCCATGTTGCTGCATGTTGCTGCATTTCATTGTGTTCAGACACAGACAAAGAAATTTAGGAATGCTTGCTGACCCCGGCTTCTCTTACCGGCCTCCTTGTGACATTCCTCTCTTGGCAAGCCCTGGGAGGAGGCCACACTGAGTGGTGAGGTGGGAGCAGCGGGAGCGACAATGAGTGAGACCATTCACTGGGCTGAGCAGGGCTACAAAGGGGCTGATGGGGACGTGCCCTGCTGTCCTCCTCTGTCCCAGTATCTGTTCAATCCCTTCAGTGACCTGGATCAGTTTTAGGAGAGAAACTACTTCTGGGCACTGTACTTAGTGTTCACACAGGGCCATCCTTGATGCTTCCTGGCCTCTCTTACAGCCACCATATCCTACTAACAGGACCCCTCAGGCACCTGACTTTATTCTTGAAGCATAGACCTTATAACAGATTGCCAGCAGCAGACAAGACATGCATGACCCTGGAAACAAATCCTCACAGAGAGAACTGGGTGCTGTGAGCAGTACTAACCAGGCTCTCCTCAACCCCAGCACTTGTAGCAACTAAGACGAAATCACCAATCTAATTTTTTACTTCTTGACTTAAGTCAGCCTTTGAACCGAGGCCCACAGAGGTGAAAAGTTAATGTATTAAGCTGTCTGCTCTTCAATTAATCCCAAAATCCTGGGCAGATTTACAAACTATTGGAAGATTTTAAATCGCACCTGATTTATGAGACACCCTTTTCAAGTTCAGATTGCCTTTACAGATGGTCACCATGCAGGGCAATAAGGATAATTACCATACAGATTTATTGTCAGGGTGGAAATTTTAATTTCCAGAATAAGGTACACCTGTCTATCCTGACACTGTAGCCATGCTGAACGTCTGAAATCCAATCCCTTTATTTCCTACATGCCTCAGAGAAGAGATAAGTTGTATTGAGGACAGGTACGAGCCTGACAAACAGAGTCAAAGAAAACCTTCTGCCAATGCAGCAACGCAAACAACCTGTTGAAAATAAAGCAATACACTGTTGTGGCATCAGGCATTTCTTTCAGATAGGACAAAGTAGACATGCCCATGAGAGGAAGCTCATGGCTTTGAAGGAAGACCTTGATGTTCCGACAAACATAAGGATGTATGGAGGGGTTTCAGACGCTAAGGGAGCAGGTGGGCTAGTCTATTTGCAGGTGGACTTTCTGCATCAGTTCAAAAGGAAACCTGAGGCCTCAGGTACACTGAGATTTTCAATTGCCTTTTAGTGTATTAAAGAGTCCTCCAGTGCCTTGAGAAGCCCCCTGATGCCTCCACTTTGGTCGGGCAGAGCATAACTAACAGTCAGGCTCAATAGTCCACAAAAAGCCACGGCACCGAGACTACAAACACTGAAAAAAGGGCCAGGGATGATCTTTCCTAGAGTAAACAATCAATCTGCTTCAGACAGAAGGCTGATGCCCCGGTCAGTAAAGTGAACCCACGCAGTCCATGTTATCCTGTGAAGAAGAGGGCCATTTGCCAGTAAAAGACTCAATCTCCAAGAGTTTTCA
The DNA here is from genome assembly GCA_013398125.1 of Aegotheles bennettii. Taxonomy (NCBI): domain Eukaryota; kingdom Metazoa; phylum Chordata; class Aves; order Caprimulgiformes; family Aegothelidae; genus Aegotheles; species Aegotheles bennettii. The sequence goes on from VZRW01002841.1 coordinate 792,197, forward strand.
CTGACATTTACCTGGCTGTCAGACAATGGATATGAATCACACCCAGCGCTCATGATTCATGATTGCTCACTAGGCTGAGCCTAGCCAGGGATTTCAAGCAGAGGTAGCAATTTTCAGTGGCTTCCCACCTGAGTGGCTTTAAACCAGCAGTGCAGAAGGGAAGAGCCTGAGTGCAGCCCCAGACCCTGGCTCCCAGCGTTCACCGTTATGGAGGAGACCGGTCCCAAACGATGCAGGACAAACTTCACCCACGTTGCCTTTGCCAACATCTATTGGCTCAGTCGCTAACATTGAATATGCACTTTTTTAAAATGTGGAATGTCTAGAAAGGACTTCCATCCATCAGATGAGCAAAAAATACCTCGTTATTTTTATTTCCTCAGCAGATCCAGTCCTTTGTGCAGAATTATTGTATTATAGGTATTTGGAAGAGAGAGGCGGAGGAGTGGGAAGGAGAAATTGCCAGTATCCCAGCACCATCAATTGCTGTCAGCTCTGCTCTGGGAATAGCGTGTAGCTGTTAATTGCTGCTGCAGACCCAGCAGATGGTGCATAAGGCATTGTATTTAATGGAGCCCCTCAAAAAGAGTGGCATCTGTTTGTTTAATTTCTTGGCAATGGAACGGCAGATTTAAAAAACAAACAAACCAAATTGGACATTTAGCTATGGATGTCCCCCCAACAGATTATAAATGTTTTAAGATAAATAGGTCAAATGAAGGAAAATATCAATTGACACATTTGAGAAGTAAGCCAAACTTTTAGACATTGGCTCCTTTAAAGATTAGATTTTCAACATACGGCAATGCAATTCCTTAAAGAGGCTTTTAAATGAAACGCTGACGCTATCTTTTTGACTACAAATTTGTCTAAGTGTTTGTAGAACTGTTACAAACGTTAATTCATAAATGAATTCATTCTGGCTGTCTCTCTCCCTTTCACACACCCTGAGGTTAAAATATGATGTCTAGATCTAGACACTTTAATCATGTGCATCTCCTACATTTAAAAACAGCAACAGAAAAACAGGCAGAAAGCATCTGCAGTCCCTCTCTTAACAGCTGAGACAAGCAACTCGGAGGAGCTATTGTTATGGCTACTGCTGCCATAGCTCCAATATTGACACAGCTGTCCATATTTCTGGAAATTCATCATATCAGAAATTGTCATAGCAGAGTGTGCCATGGATCCATCCATAGCAGGGCATTATGTTGTCTTTGACAATGGCCAAACCTGGATGCTTTGCACAAGAATACAAATGCCCTCTTGAACTTTACTGTATATGTAATACTGTGCCATGAAAAATCCTTCCCAGCCCCACTCGTGAGCACACAGCCTCCCAAAGCATGAGGGTGGATGACTCTATGAATATCTCCTCTCTCTGTACATTTTTGGGGGAAATCTGCTTATTTGTCAGCCCTTAGGCATGCTTTGTGTTTTCCCTGTTTTAAAGCAGATTTTGGATAGGATGATCAAGCTGAGAAACAGCCCATGTGGCCTCTCTATTTCCAGCTGCTGATCAAAAAAATGCTGCTGCTCACTTTTCCCTTCCAACTAACTCCCATGTTCATTGCTGTAGGCTAGACAGAGTCTGCCCATCACTGCCAGAAAGTTTTTCCCTTGGACTTTTTTGCCGGATCGCAGCTGCTGCAAGGCTGAGCCACCCAGGCAAGTGTGTCCTTGGTCATGCTGGGACCACGCATTGGCAGGAGCTGAGGGCAGCAGCCCACAGCCCACAGCTGCAAACATTGCTGCATTGCTCAAGTGTGCCCACTCTGGCATGTTTTCTGATGGCTGTCTGTTGGCTGAAGTTGTCTTGTGTTTTTTTCAGGGGCTGATTTCGTTTCGGGCAGTGGAGATGCACGTGGTGTTCACCCAACATCAGGTCTGGGCGCAGATGCACACACATCTGTACAGCTCCCAGAAGAGCTTTCTCAGGCAAGTGATAGTTGACTTCCACTGCAACTTCTGGTGAAAAAGCCCAGTGAAAAGGATTTGGTTTAATCTGTGCGGCTCTGTAGCACCAGTGCAGACTGGTCTTGGGCCACAGGGAATGCGTGGTTTCTCCCAGAGTTTCCCTGAGCATGATGTGTGTGTTACACCTCCTTCCTCATGGAGCCCCTCCCCTGGTACTTGCCTGGACACACAGTCCCCTCCTCAGCCTGTCCCCAGCCCTCCTCACCCAGGTGCTTGTTTGCTCTGTTCCATGTGCACCTGAATGAGGAAGCAAAAGGGAAATAGCAGCGCCATAAACCAACTGTTAATATTTTACCTCAGTGATTGCATTCTTCAGGGACACATATATCTAAATATAGTCATAGCCTGTAGTGTAACCAACATCTTTACTGCTTTTTATTGAGGATACCTCAGATACATCTTTCACTTTTTTTTGCCATTCCAGGCATAGCTTTGCAAACATTACAGCTGTTAACATAAAGAAGGGCTGAGTTGTTCACATATTGTATATACCTTGATAATGTCTAGTCAGTTATGATGGAGCAAAACTTCTCCCTCTCTTCCCTATCTGGATAGGGAGTAGTAACATGCAGGTAATAGCAACATCCATTTTTTCTTATTCACAGAGATAAACGTGTGTTATCTACTCTTACTATTACAATTTCAGCATCTTATATTCTCATGTTGACAGAAGCTGAAGACTGTTAAAAATACAATATTGCTCCTATTTCAGATGAGAACTTTTTCTGATTAAAATTTTAATCAGGTGAATGGAAGATTAAATGTCTGTGTGATAGGACATTACATGAGGTCTGGAGGGTTATTGTCTGACTTATTCTTAAAAGAACCTGTATAAAATTGTCCTTTTTAAAGGTTTTTTGTTGGAAGCTATGCTAGGCAGATACTCGCTCATATACTGAGTTGATGCTTGATTTTGCAAATGAGGTCAGTACCATCTTGATATAACAGAGCCACTCCTCTGACAAGAAAAGCATCCTGTAGTGAATCAGGACATATGGAACAGACCCAATTCCATTGAAACTAAAATAAACATAAAAAGGCCTCAAAGAGATAATTTAAATGACTCTCATGGCTCTCACCACATATCACATGCTTGGCCTATAAAAGGTAGGACTGGAAAAAGGAAACCTTGCAAAAAGGAAAAAAAAACACCTCTGTAATGTTCTTAATTAAAAGATAAGGAAATGTTCCTCCTAAATACTCACACCTTGCACTTATTTATGACATTTCTGCTAAGGAGCTGAAAAAAAACAGATAAGGACTGTTATCTCGGCTGGTCCAGCGGGCCTGTGCCAGGATGAGGAACATAACCCAGTTCTCTGCTATAAAGCTTTTAACTGCCCCCAGGCATCCGGCGCGGCATTCCGGGACCAGCTGCTTCGGGTCTTCGGGCTCCTGCAGCAGCTTCACCTCTGCCTGTGAGCACCATCTCCCCTCCTGGCTATTTTCACGGTTGCAGGAAAATGTTAAATACTGAAAATCCTCCTGTCACCCTTTATTTTCCATAGCTCTTCTGCATAAAGAATACAGTCGTTGGAATCTGGATTTTAAGGTTAGCTTAGAAAATATCAACCATGAGTCCTTAAATAAAGGCTTGAACATGTCAGTCACTTCATCTCCATTCTGTAGCACTGCTTTCCAGCATGACTGATTCACCTTGTGATTTAAATACAGGTTCTCACAGGCAAATACTTAGTGGTGTGCAAATGACAAAATTTCAAGTACCAAATATAACCCGTGCATCACCACGGAGATGAGAACAGGTAGGCAATTTTGCCTGACAAACTGTTTAAGATCTGCACTTTCCCATCAGCCTTCCTTCTGTTTCCTACCTCAGCTTCAACAGACTCTTCTGATTTTTCCCCGAAGATGTCCTCTGCAGCATTTGTGCCTTTCCCGTGCTGGCAGCCATCCCTTTACAGAGCTCTCTGCACTCATTCACGAAAGTCAACCGGGTGGAGAGGCTTTGAGGTTTCCTATTTTAGGGCACATTCCTGGTTTAATGGTTTTGGTATGGCTTGTGCTTTTATCCAGAATGAGACATCATTGATTTAAGCTTTTTTATTTTAGTTATCATTCATTGTCTTACTGAAAGGGAAAACCAAACCCCAAGACCTTCTATTGTTCTTGGTGATGTTTTTAATATCAGGTCACTTATTGCCACCTGGCAGGTGATTCTTTCCTTTTACAGATTGAGCATTTTTGATATTTTGTTCTTCTTCAGGGAAGAAGATTAAATAAATAATATTACTGCATTTGTTATACTTCCTTTATTTTTAAAGACAGGTGATTTTCTCCAAAATTCCTTGATTTTTTTCTGTACAGGTTGAAATTAATAGCGAATGCCAGCTTCTTTTTTTGCATTCCTCTGAGATTATTTTCTCTCATGACTTTTCACTTACTCTCATGACTTTTCACTTACTTTTCTGCTTTTGAAGTGCTCCATAGAAGCATACCACACCACAGTGTAGTGGCAGCACAAGACTAAAGAACAGCACAGCACTTTTCCCCAAGGAGGGCAAGGCTGTGCCACGATGGAGCAGGTGGCTAGGCTCCAGGGCTGGCCTCCTGTCCTAGCAGCAGCATCACTTGGAGATCTGCTTCCTAAAACACTCAGCCTGATGTGCACCTCAGCAGCTGTAACTGGGGTCTGCGGCTGCAGTGGGAAGGGTGTAACAAAGCCAGAGGTAAGACTGCAAGTGTCATACATGATGGCAGAGGTCAGTGGCATGTGATTAGCAACGGTGGCTGCAGCAGCAAGGAAAAATAATTGTTGAAATGTTGCATAAATGTCTTTGCATTATGGAGAAGAACAACAGAAATTTAGACAGGATCAATGCAGGTGATCAGTCATATGTAGGAAAATAAAAGTAACTTCTAAGGAAATAGGTGTTCCTGTACACACAAAGCCTCTGACCCATTGAAATAAATATCCTCAAAGCTATTTCCCATCTCTGAAGTCATAGAATCATAGAACCATAGAATGGTTTGGGTTGGAAGGGACCTTAAAGATCATCCAATTCCAACCGCCTGCCATGGGAAGGGACACCTCCGACCAGACCAGATTGCTCAAAGCCCCATCCAACCTGGTCTTGAACGCTTCCAGGGAGGAGGCAGCCACAACTCCTCTGGGAAACATGTTCCAGTGTCTCACCACCCTCACAGGAAATAATTTCTTCCTAATATCCAACCTAAATCTACCCTCTTCCAGTTTGAAATGACTTCCCCTCATCCTGTCAGTCCCTGCCCTTGTCAAAAGTCCCTCTCCAGCTTTCCTGTAGCCCCTTCAGGTACTGCAAGGCTGCTCTAAGGTCCCTCCGGAGCCTTCTCTTCTCCAGGCTGAACAATCCCAACTCTCTCAGCCTGTCTTCATAGAGAGATTCTTCATCCCTCTGATCATCTTTGTGGCCCTCCTCTGGACTCGCTCCAACAGCTCCATGTCCTTCTCTTATCCTGGGGACTCCAGAATTGGACACAGTACTGCAGACAAGAGCAGAGTAGAGGGGAAGAATCACCTCTTTCAACCTGCTGGCCACACTTCTTTTGATACAGCCCAGGATACCGTTGGCTTTCTGGGCTGCAAGTGCACACAGCTGGCTCATGTTGAGCTTCTCATCAACCAACACCTCCAAGCCCTTCTTCTCAGGGCTGTTCTCAATCCATTCTCTGCCCAGTCTGTATTTGTGCTTGGGATTGCCTCAACCCAGGTGCAGGACCTTGCACTTGACCTTGTTGAACTTCATGCAATTTGCATGAAACCAATTCGTCAGACTGGTTTGACACATTTTGTGAGAGTAAAAAACCCCAACTAGCCAAGAACAACCCAAGCCCCCAAGCCCACTGTTTGGAGTAGTTTCTCAGCACTTTACACAAGCACTGCTGATATGAGGTTCAGCAGTCTCCAGATTTGCCATCTTTTTTAAAAATATGTTTTTATTGCACTTTATACAAAGAGGAGCTGGTATAAGAAAATCAAAGTTCTGCAAGCCTCAAAAGAGAACAGAAGTTTATTACTCTATAAAGGCTTTCAGCATATGTGAATGTTTATTTTATCTGAACACATTAGCATAGTTATTAGTCATTCTAAATGATTAAATTTCCCTTTCATCCACATAATCTGCATTATAAATGAATATACTAAAGAGCAATGCACTTTGTTAATAAAGCACTGACTTGGCAGTCAAGAGACAGGGTTTGTTTCTAGGCCTGACTTTGACCTCTTGAGTTGGCCCAGGCTGGTCACTTTGCCTTGAAATGCCTCAGCATCTCAGACTGATCAATAATACTGACTCACCTTAACAAATGCATCAATATCCAATCAATATCAATATCCAATCAATATCCTATCAATTTTTTAATCTGTTTCACAGTCTTGCAGTACCATCTCCAAGTTTTAAAGTGCTTGTTTTCACAGGAAATGCTGTTAATGATGTTTAAAGAAAAGGGCTAGGAAGGAAATAGCTCATAGTATGTTTGAAAGAAACTGAATAAAATTTTGGTTTGAGGCATTCAAACTTCATTTGGTTACAGTCCTGATCAAAGACCATGTTGTTCAGTCCTCTCCTTCCCATCTTTTAAGCAACAGGTCCTGCTGCTGCGGTGATCTGTGGGAGCCTGGAGGTAAGTGTGCTGCACAAAAGTAATGGGATTGTCCTTTTCCCAGAAGTGATGGGAATGGTTTCTCGACCTGCCTCACTCCCCAAGAGGGCCGTAAGCCTTTGTCACAAACCACCCATGAAGGATGAAGAGTAGCTGCCACAGCTACCAGGCGGAGAGTCTCATGCTGGGACCTCTGCATGTCCTTCCCAAGAGAGCAGGTAAAACTGACAACTAATAAAATTTTCCCCTGGGGGTAAGCCTTCAATTTTCTTTTTGTTTTTCTGAGCCTCAGAAAGTTTATTCTTGGTCTCTTTTGCATGTTACTTATTGCTTGGAACCATACATATGATTCATACAGCCGAAACAAACCTGGGCTACTATGTACAATACAAGATGAAGCTCTTCTTGACCTTGATATGAAGTGCTAAAAAAGAACTGTGGCAGTTTGCTTAAGTAGAGTGGGCCTGGTACCAATAAAGAGTCAAATAGCATAGAGAATGGAAGAAGTCTCACTTGGATGATTGCGTAAGGATCACCTCTGATTTAGTCATATTTACATGAAGCCTTGCTCCAGTGAGGTAATGCTCCAGGACTTCTTTAGCCATTGAACAGAGATTTGTGTTTTACTGAGATAAAGTGGGATGTCATCTGTGAAAAGAGCAGTTTATGTCCTTTGTCATGGATTGTGGTGCCTCGAATCTCTGGAGACTTTCTGATAGCTATTGCTAGCGGTTCAGTGGACAGAGCAATCGGAGGAGGTGACAAAGGACATACTCGCCTTCTGCCTCTCTAAGGAAAAAGTAATTCAAATAAAGGAGTCTCTGAGAGTCAGTCAAATAAATGAATGCACACCCTCTAGCTTTCTGTGGGCTTAATGAACCTTATTCACCAGAAGCAGAGGCTTGCTGTCAAGTCTCCATCTTCAGAAGGAGAAGGAGGATGCCACAGGAGGTTGGTCCATCTGATTTGTTTTCTCTGAAGGAGTGGGAAGACGATGTTCTGCTCTTGCTTGGGGCTGTGGGAGTCACACGCTCCTGGGACTGCAGCGACCTACTTGCTCTGCTGGCTCAGGCTTTCCTTTTCTTCCTGGGATTCTGCTCTGTCTTCAACCAAACATTTTCTTCTCCTCTGAAAAATGGGTTTCAGGCAGTCCTGAGGCAATCATGATTTTAGGAGAGTCTCTTTGCTTCCTCCTAGTATTTCTGCCTTGCCTTTTATATGAAGGCAGCAATTTTGTGCATGAAATAATTTCAAGAGCTGGCAAGCTCCAGAAGTGTCTCAATCACGTTACGTGCATATGAAACCATATCACACATTTGTGGGTTTGTTGTGGGTTTTTTTTTAAGTTTACATTCCCCTCCCTAGGATAAGAGACAGGGAAGCAAAACGGCTACTCAGCTTCAGGCACCAAGTCACCCACAGTACCTTTGATACACAGCCCCTTGCCCACATGTGCAGTCATGTGCTCACAAACCTCTCCCTAACTGTGGGAAACAAAAAGGAAAATGTTAAATTTGGTAATACTTACCACAATCATTCCTCAAGAGCAAGAGAAAAATTACCGGTCAAATGTGGCCTTTCAATAGTTAACTAGGATTATCCATTTGTGTGAATAACAAAAGTCTCTTCGGCAGATATAAAAAGTAGGGTGAAACTTTCTAATGAGGTGTATAGGCTCCATCAGAGATGACAACTGAAGGCTTTGGAGTTTGAAGAAATGCCAATTCATCAAAGATGTTGGGTTTGTTTTTTTTTTTAGATCTCAATTTTGGGGATTTAATGGAAATAATTGAGTTTTCTTCTACTGGACCAAGAGTCTGATACATGCATGACTTAAAAGAAAGAGATTATTAAATATTTCACCATTTAATATCTAGATAATTTTGTCCTATAAAATCCCATGCAGCAAGTAATTTAAATTGTTACCCTATTTATGGCAGACAAAACTGCTCACTACCATCTGGTTTGCAGTTTTAATAGATGAAGTGTTAACTGCGTGTTGCATGAAATTCATTGCGACTAGGTTAATTAAATGGCTGTGCTTCGCTTCCTGCACTCTGGTAATAAGATGACAACCTCATCTGAATTTATTAACCCTTGCCATTTTCAGTACTGTTATCACCCGTTCAACCACCTTTGGTCAACAAAAATGAAATAAATCACAGTAACAGAAGACATAACCATATTGGATAACAAAATAGATATTGATTAGCACCTTCTAAAGCAAATATGTCAATCTAGTCTGATTTTATTCTTGCAAAGGTCATTGAAATCTGTTGGAGTATTAGTAACGGGAGTAAATGATGATGCAATAGGTTATTGGAGAACACTGTAAATCTAATCTTTGCCACTAAACAGTCTAAACGATGGGTTCACCATGGGAAGATGGAGAGGCCTTTGAAGTCTTTGGCTTTCTATTCTAGAAAGCAGACATTATATACCCTTCTGCAGCAAAGGCCCTTACGGAGGGCTCAAAGCCAAACCTCTGAGCACCCCAGCCAGAGGCATTCCTGTCCTCTCCAAAGAGGGAGCATGGAGTAAATTCCTTCAGCTGCGTCCATGCCCCAGCCAACCTGGCATTGGGTCAAGTCTTAGTGATAGCAGACACAAACACACTTAGATATGGCCATGGCAATGCAAACTATTTGCAGGTGGGACTGGGCTGACACATGGTGAGGAAAGACCTGACAGAGGCATCTCCAGGTGTCAGCTGCTGGAGCCAGCCTCTTTTCCACCACCTACGCTCTTCAGATATTTAGAAAAGTTGATTTTAGGGAACTACACACAAAGTGCTCTTGTTGGCTCTACTGAGATTTGCCAGGAGGGATCAATGCTGTGCATTAAAGCCATAGTAATTCCCCTCCCTCTTGACCATCAGATACAGGTGTTGAAGACTTTCTGGATACCAGCACTAAAGATCCTTCAAACTTCCCCACCCTCTGGTTCTCCCCACTGATCCCATCATCGTACCATTGCTGTAGGTTTTCCTCTCTGCCTTGTCACGCAGCTGCTGCTTCTTGAAATAGCTCCTCTATCATGTTCAGCCCCTCAGGTCTAAGCAGGCTCCAGACACTGTCTTTGAGGATGTTTTTATGTGGTCTGTTGGGGAAAGTCATGTGGCTACCTCCTTCTATGCTTCAAAGTGGTAGGATGTGATCCAGCTCTGGTTCAGAAGTTCAACTGCACCAAACTGGTTCAACCTGTCTGTGAGTTATCATGCTGGCATTGGGCTTTGCCTTCCAGCGATGTAGATATGACTTGTTTTTTTAAGCACAACAGGAAAGTTTTCATTTATGCTGAGGGTTGTAGATAGAAATAACTTCACAGAATAAGTCAGAATTTATAACTGTATACACAAGAAAAATACATCTTTCTCAGCTTGTTCCAGTAGTCAAGAGGCTGACAGACTTCTCCTTTTATGCTCCCTACACCCAGCTCTCAAACCCTGGTCCTGCCCCAGCCACTAATCAAAACAGCAGAATCAAAGCAATTGCCCCATACCAGCTCACCCGTGCTGGGGGCCAGAAGAGCAGCAGGTCAGCTGATTCATTTCCCAGATGCTGTCAGTCTGAGCACAACATCAGCAGGCAGCACAGTCGGATTTACCAAAAAGCCCCTGCCCAGGGTGGGGTGCATTCAGCTCCCAGAGCAGACTGGGAGAGGAGCTACAGCAAAGCTCCGGCAGGCAGAGGGCAGGACGGGTGGTGTACCTGGAATTTAATGAAACTGCTACTGCAAACATGATCTACTTGTGATTCAGAATGGAGATGACAGAGTTAACCACTGGATACTATCTCTGAATGTTCAGGCTTCCAATCATTTATTTTGCCTGATTATTCTTATCATTGGATGTGAAATTATTTTAAAATACTGAATGATGGCCTATTTCTCAATCTTTGCCTCTCAGTATTCATTTAAACTCCAATTTTTACCAAGATACCTTTATAGACATAAAGTTGCCTGAAAGTATTATTGAATATTGTTCCATTTTGAGTTCTGCTTAAAGAAAACTCTTATCTCATACAAGGAAGTAACATTTCAGGCAAGCACTATTCCCATGCTTTAAAGAACTTGGTATAAAACTGCTTTAGTTCACAAGATCACTTTTTTCTCATGGGTCTCCCTATACAGTCACAGAATCACAGAATGATAGGAGTTGGAAGGGACCTCGAAAGGTTATCTAGTCCTAGAGCAGGACAACCTAGAACAGGTCACACAGCAATGAATCCAGATGGGTTTTGAATGTCTCCAGAGAGGGAGACTCCACACAGTGCTCAAAACTTTTGCAAACATGCACTGTGTTCTGACACAAGATGGGCAGCTCAGACAGACGGTGTCACACTAACCCGGATTTAACCTTAAGGGCTGAAATTTGTTTCTCGATGGAAGGCCCACGCACCACTTGAAGCTGTTGTCAGCCCTATTTTGAGAGCGTATGTAGGAAATGGCCTCTGTGGGGTTTGTGTGATTCTCCTGCACGAAACGTGGATGTCATTCACTGCGATTGTTTCCTCACACAATTGTGAAACACAGACAGAATGTCACTTTTGAATCACCTATGGGTGCATGGTGTTGATTACAGTAGATAACGTGCATCTTCCCTGGCTGAATATTAACATCTCTCAACATTTTCAAAGCAAAACATTGAAATATTTTCCATCCCAGCAGTGCCAAGTCATTTTGCTGGGGTAGTGTCTCATATCTTTGCTGCAGTGTGGATGAGGACTTCTGTTGACAGTTTGGCACTCCACATTCCCACCACAAATTATAATAGCTTGCTTTTTTTTTTTTCCTTCTCAGGCTAGACACAATATTCTAGATGATATGTTTTACATCTCCCAACAGTGCTGGCAAGTTCAATACAGCAGGATGAAAACTTTTTAGTGGAAAGTAAGCAGAAAATGAGATGGCTGACCTGAAGTCAGAAGCTAGACCTTGAGGGTTCCTGTTCTAGAAACTACAGACATGGGATGCAAACTGACCCAGGAGCACATGGAAGCTGTGTGCACCATAGTAATGCCTTGACCCTATAATTTCATATCCTGGAGATAACGGGGCACTTCCCAAACTCTCCCCTTTGAGGCTTCATGTCCACAGAAGGGTACCCAGGGCAGGGAGATCAAACATTGGCCAGACTCTCTGGCTGGGTGAGTGGGGAGCAGCTCCCCCCTTCGCTATGCTGCAAACTTGCCACAGAGACAACAAATTGAGTGAACTAAGCAGTCTTTATTCAGGTAGGAAGGAATAACTAAGGAATTACTGTCTTTGAAGAGCAAACAGTGGGTGATTAGTGGATTTATCAAAACCTCAATAGACTGGTTCAAGTCCCTACTCTGAACCAGGCTAGCAGAAAATACGCTTACATAAAATTCCTATTAGCTCTTTATCTGTCCACAAGCTCTGGGTAAATTGCAACACCAGGGTGTAATGAACCTGAAGCTAAAGCAGATGGAAAGGAGATGAAACTCGGAGACATCTGAACCCATTAAAATGAGATCTGGAGAGACCATCCAGCCAGTCCTACCTCTTCCCTGTGTTACCCACCCAGCCCTCCCAGTCAGCACCCCTGCAAGTGTTCAAGATGCATTAGGATGTGGAGCTGGGTGATATGATTTAATGGTGATGTAGGTAGGTGGTTGGACTGGATGATCTTGAAGGTCTCTTCCAACCCCGATGATTCTATAATTCTGTGATTGCACTTGACTGACAAATCTCAGGTGAGGTGCACACAGACTGCTTGGCAGAAAGTCCCATGAGAGATCCAGAGAGCCATGGCAGAAGCAAGCTGCGGCCAGAACACTGACCGAGACCTCTTCCCTATAATGATTTCTGTTTAAATAGAACAGCTACACACACCACCCCCCACTCACCCCCCCTTGCCCACTATGCTTGTAGGTGGATCCTTCCTGCTTGTTTTCCAGTTCAGCTGGTAGCTCTCATAGCAAGAACAAACCCTGCCCGGTTCTCCAGTGCCACTTCAGAACCTCTTCTCGCCAGCTATGGGGCCCGCAGGCTCCATGCTGTCAGCAGCCTTCTCTCACCAGCATGCTCGGTTGTTTGAAGGAGAACAGGTTTTTTATTTATATGTAACACAAGATGGAATTTAGTACCTGTATTAAGCAAAAAATAACACAGCCTTAACTCTGGAAGAGCCACAAGTTCTTCAGAAGGCAAACAACAGAACAGGCCTTCGCATGGCAATGAGACAGGTAATTCAGCAGCTGAAGCTCTGTGCCAGCAATTAAGTGCTGATGAAAGTGATGGCATATAAAAAACCCACCACTGACAACAAAACAACCCAGAGCAATTACTGTCACTGCGGTTTGTTTTAGTCTGTTCTTCCTGTAGAAAATAAATCTTTAACTCTTCCAACATCACCAAAAATAGAAAGCCAGGTAATTGCCTTTCACGCCTACCACGTATGGTACTGCTCTCCCTGTCCTCTACAGCCAAGATGCTGTGATGGATTT
>VZRW01002841.1:810242-855634 GCA_013398125.1 Aegotheles bennettii
GTTTTGGTGAAAAACAAGAGGCTTGTAGTGTTTTGGCTGCTGATAAAGATGCATGTATTGATAGCTGGGGTGAAAAGCAGAAGAATGCACTTATTTCTTCTGCATGTCAGTATCTTCAAACACAGTAAGCCACATGCACCCTTCTTTCCTTATGTAGATGCTGGTTCACCATGTTTAATTCCAGCGGAAGTGGATCTGACGTGGGCGGTCAGCCCCCTCCTTTACCAATGGCTTATGGAATTCACGTCCTGCACGAGAGTGGATATTTGCCCAACAAAACTCACAGTAATACTGCAGGCAGGTAACGTTGGCACAAAAAAAAGGAGCAAACTTTCCACCACATCGTGCACCCTGGCATTCATCACACATCTGGTCATCCAACACGTATGGCTTTACCTCCACCTGTTGGAATAAAACAGAAACAATTCTAGTTAATACCAAGGGCATTCAGAATTTTCTGCTTTAAAAAAACCAACCCAGACTTCCGAAATCAGACATGTTAACATCTTTTTCTGACTAATCAGTTGTTATCTTTTATCAGCTACCAACCTATCCATACAGTAAGCTACATCAGAACTTCCCCTTTTTTATTCTGGCAAACGATAATATGGAAGTATGTGTAGAAAGCAAGCGAAGAAGCCAAAAAGTTTCACAACTATTCTCATCAGCTCCCAAATGTACCCCAACATGACATACAATTCTATACTGTTTAGCAAAATTAACTGAACATACAAGAATGTAACCATTTATATATTAGCCTTTTTTAAAAAACAAGTGTAAGTCTCTGCATGTATTACTTTTGTGTGCAAAAATACAGGCTGGAATACACATTTTTCAGCACTCCCTATTTCTAAACCATGGTCAAATTTGGAGCTACGGATTTTGGTAATCTATTACCTTCTCTTTTTGTGGCTTTGAGCTGTACAGAAATTTGTATTCAATGCACTTCTGAAAATAATTTTGAAGGACTATTTTGCAAGTCTACAGACCACTAGGAACACCTGTCTTACACAGCTTTTTTTCTCCCAAACTCATCTGACTGCTGGAGTGGAAAAGTGGCAGGATTCCAGCGGTAAATTTGCATTATGTCTTTGCGTAACTAAACTGTTACAGACTGTGATCAGACAGGAAGAAGAACTTCATAATAAAACAGAAAATGAGTTGACTCCATCATTAAGGAATGTATTGTTGTCTTCCACATTTTCTTTAAAGATAGTATTTTCTGCCTTTTGTTGGTGAAGAGTTATCCCAGTTCACACTAAGACTCACTGCTGTAAGAGATCCGAGATGCTATTACCTGAGAAGAATGCTACACATAGACACCAGCTTTATGTAATATAATCAGACAGAATATATTTGAAATAATAAGAACTTTAAAATGCTATTTTTTTACATTGTGTCTCCAGAGGAAAAAATTTACACATATAGCTACCCATACAAGAGTTTCACAGCAGAACAGTCTTCATTTTCTTAGCTTCATAAGTAAGGCAATACTTGACATATCAAACGCATCTATGTTTTATATAAGAGTATGCTTCTCCCAGTAATTATATTCAGAACAAGCTCTACTTCTTATTGCACTACAACGACCTGCCTTATCACAAGCTACACTCAAACTTTCCTGTAACTGTATGAAGACCAGTATGGAGATGACTTCAAACATATTAAAGAAACACTTTGGGGAAGTTACATGAAGTGGATGCAGATTGCTGGCATATGAAAGTTAACACCATTTTAAGGAACAGTTCGGAGTTTCGACTCCAAACAAATTTCAAGGAAATGTTTGGAGCTGAGCTTTCATATATGATAAAACAGGATGAGGAGCACTTTACTGAAGAAAAACATCTGTTTGAGAAATTAAACATATCTACACATCAAAAGAACTGGCGAGAAGCTGTAGAGTACTTAGGTACGGAAGAAGTTAAGATCACAGACAATATTTGCTAAGCGACTGTGACACTAAGATTTCCAATTTAGGTAGGAAAAGGTACGTGCAAAAAAAATGCTATAAATACTTCGAACTAAAGTTCACAAGGAAAAACAGGTGAGCTGCAAAATTTAACAATGACTTTTATACAGACAAAACTGGTTATGAAAAGAATGTGAAAGGACAGCAGACCTACAGAAACTGGATGTAACTGGTACAGAAAGGCTATGCTAAGGTAAAGGGTAGGAGAACAGCCTGCCCCTATGATTTCAGTGAAATGTGTAATATATCGCTTTACTGGCCAGCATACATGCACATACCAGATGAAGGCAGCAGCTGAACTAGGACTATCTTCCTCATTTACAAAAACAGTCGTTAACAGATTCATACAAATTTCTTGCTCACCTATAAATCTGCAGTAATACTGATTTCAGAATCTTTTTAGAGCCTGAAAAGGCATTAGTGTATAAATGCCATAGAACAAAAAAATATTTCTGAAATTAGCTTTTTTTCATACTTCCAGAAACAGCCAAGAGTAAGGTGTTCCCTAAAAAGAGGCCGTTCTCTACTACTCCCCAGTAATGCAAATAACTGGGTTGCATAAATATATACAATTATATAAATAATAAGGACTGACCATATGATTTAGAATTATTTAAAAAATAACACTTAAACCCCCTCTGAAATAAGCAAAGAAGTTCATAAACCTTACCCATCACAAGGTTTAAAAGACAAATTTATTAAAATTCTTAGATTTGGCATCGGTGTGTTTTGCAAGTGAAACACCTCAGGAGTAGCACACAATTTTAAAAACAAGAGAAAACAATATTAATTGTTGCCCAGCTTACAGCATTCAAGTCCTCTCTTGGGCCTTTAAAGGAGAACTGGTTTGGATGTAACCCAATTCTCCACCTCTAATTTTAAAGTTAGGTCACTTTACAGCCAAATGGACTACAGATGGTTCCTGAAACGCACTAATTCTTCACGATTCAGAAGCTAAATGACCTAGTTAACATTTCTTTAGGAGGAGTTCTGGATGCTGGTCCTTATTCCCATCTTGCTTGAATACTCAAATGCAAGATGATTAATAGCTTTATCTCCCCCCACACAGTCACAGCTTCCTGTTAAATAATTAGCCAAAGTCAGCTGCAAGTCACAAGGACAGCAATCCCGCTAGCAAAATGTAGGTATGACATCTTAACACGAAGCTTAGTTCACTACCTACACTCAGACTCACTCATCCTCTGGAAAGGACTGTGTTTGGGGATTTCAGGTCACTAGGCAACTGGTATCTGAGAGACAGAATTAAAGCCGTATTACTCTGCCTGTTTGAAAGGAGCGAAGTGCATGCTACCTCCCTACAGCAGACTTTTGTTAACTGTACTACTTTCTTTTTCTCATGTCTTTGATCTGTAGAGGAGACTGGACCTTGAACTACTTTACGTACTCAACCCTTCCTTCCTCTAAGACCTCTTTTTTTTTTCTTTTTTTTAAAAGAACATCTATTAATACCAGCAACTGTCTCTGCAGCTCTTGACATCAACACTAGTGACACTTAAAACTGACATAATTTAGATGCCAGTTTTCTTTGCTACTTTTATAATTAGGAGTAATGAAGTTGACTAGCCAATAAAACTAGCAACCAGAAATGTATATTGCTAAATACTTTGAAGACTCTCAACAGAAAGGATAAAACATTTTGTATTGTAGGTGTTGAGCTTGATTGACTTGAAATTAAGGGTAGTGGCAAATACAGAGCTAATCTGAAACCAATGAATACTAGAGTTTCCTATGAATGACAGAGGAATTATCACAGAATTTAGTTCCATTAGAACAAGGGAGAGAAAAAGATTTTCAAGCCCTTTGCCTATACACAACAAAACCAGGAACTCCAGAATGGAAAGAACATATGATCTAAACATATGCCCGAGAACAAACCTCTGCTTGGTGGAATGCATGTTGCTCATTTGAGGGCATTCACGGTTTAACTTTTGGAACTAGTGGAGCTACAGGAATACTAAAAGAATGTAGAAGCTGGCATGAAATTCAATCCAACGCAATGCTACCACAGCCTGGGAAGTTACTTTAATTTCCATATAACTTACTCTTTTATCAATATCGCCATGTTGAAGTTGAACAAACCGAGCACTGATGGCAGCAATGTAACTCTGCTGATTGGAAAAAGCAACACGCCCAGCACCTTTTGGGTATTTCAGCTCAGGGTCAGTATCAATTCCAGCGTAACAAACTCCACCATAGAGACGGTCCATGATCATAGCCAATTCCACTATTAAGAAACAAAACAACATTCATTTAAACTGTTCTTACAGTACAAACTTCATGTAATATGCTTGTATTTAAAAATACTAGAAAAAATAATTTTTAGCAATTAATTTTGCAACAGTAGATGTAACAGTAATAACAAGAAATCTAAAAACATTAAATAAGCTATGTAACACTCAGCAGACAGATCTCATACTGTGGGTACATACATCCAAGGAACAACGAAATTGTAAGTCCTTGCAGTCCTTGACAGCCTGGAACTGAAATTCCAGGGCAGTTTTCTTCAGAGAATTATAGCAAAAGAGTTTTTGGGCAGGCATGGAATGTAAGCTGTATAAAATAAATCCACGTTCCACAAATTCCTTGGTACATGTTCTCTGGCTGTCCTAATGCTCTATGTCCTACTTGAATTTAAAGATGTAGTCAGCATCGTCAGCCACACAGAGCTTGATTATCTCTACCGTGACACACTTAGCACAGGTACTGAAGTTCATAGAAACGAAAATCTCAGATTTTACAAATCAAGTATTTTAGCAAGCCTCTAGTAATATTTTATACCGAATTCAGTTTTGCAATTCATTTTGGTGGAAAATACTAACGTATTAGGGTATAAAGGTGTCAGCAGTCATTGCTGTTCAATAGTTGTTTGAAAAGTCTCCTGAAGTTTTACTGCTTTTGTGAAGGCATGATTCTTATTTCACAATGCCATTGAAAGTTTCATTTTCACTTATACCAGGCATTTGAAAGCTAAGCGTAAGAACACATTCATTAAATTCATCACAGGCATTCAGCACAGTAATCCTGGAGTATGTGGACTGACTTTAAAGAAAAATTAATCTGCAGTTGGGACATACTCTGTTTATGCTCATTTACAGAGCTTGTACTACAGTCAAAAGTACAGTCTTAAAAGTAAAGTAACAGAAAAGCTTGAGCATAGCAGGTCCAAGATAGAAAAAAACAAGATTCTTTATACCCCAGATTTGCACTATCACTTCTTGGTTCTCCTACATCTTCCATCTGAAAGCTCATCTTTCTGTAAGAATAAAATTCATTACAAACTACGGAAGACTAATGATGTCCATGAGCCATTCTATTAGAAAATGGGATTTGAACCATGGGATTTGAACCACTGTAAGTTATGCTTCTACTTTGAACATTCATTCCAACCTACTCACTAGAAGGACATCATAAAATATTGTAAAAGGCTGCAGTCAATCTCACAAAGCAGACTGTCCCGGTAGTAGATCAACCACTTCACAGCTACAGAAACATTTAATTTTTCCTTCATGCATGCTGACAAGAGTCTAGAAAGAGTCCTGAAATCTCATATAGTGTTGTGCCATACAGACTGTGCTGGATCTCTGAATTTCTTCCTTTTTCCTCTATCCCTACTGCTTCAAGTACTCCATCATCTGTGTTTTTGCTTTGCCATTATTAGTAAGAGTAACTGCAACCTGGTAGTAGTAGAAGAGTTGCTAATGCACAACAACAAGCAAGTACAAATAGAGCTCCACATACTCAGGGAGCATGGCAGAGAGGTATCTATCCATACGTAACTATACAAAAGTATGCATGGTTCTCCTGTTTTCTCTATGCATGACCTCCTACATTTAAAAATAGCCCCAGGTTATACTCACCAGCTCTTAATGGTCTAGGGACTCCTCCGACAAAAATTGTTTTTCGAGGATCAAGCGGCTGGGAACCATCCATCACAAAGTCACTATCACTTAGATTCCAGGGACGGATCTGAACCTATTAAATTGGGGAAGGAAAAATGGCTACTGTAAGTTTCACTACATTGTGGATACAAACTGTCAAACAGTCACAACTCCATTAGTTTAGCATGTCTAGGTGCTCTGTTTTAATCCTATTCATTCAAAACACTACAATTTAAAAATATCCAACTGTTCCAGATGTTGAGCTCTGCCAATGGTAGTTTGCTTTTGATTATTTTCATCGTTGTCATTTCAAATGCAGCTTTAGACAGATGGCAGCTATAGCCTGCAGGCCATCTACTGTTTACTTACTGGCTTGTCCTTGATAGTAGGACTGGAAACACATAGATAGAGCTTTCCATCTTCTTCAATGCAGGCGTCAATCAGGGCCTGAACAGAACTCTCTTCTTGGAACAGGAGGAATGCATAACCTGGGAAAAAACAACACCAAACCACGTGATATTTTTTCTCTTATCTTTCTTACTCATTTTTGTCAGTGACTTTTCCATAAAAACGTGTTTACTCCAGAAGTAAAGGAAAGTCAAACCAATTCTTTGTTATTAGTCATCATCTGTAACTATATACTATATACTATATACTCACCTTGCCATGATCAACAGAACTACAGGCAAATACTTCTATCCTTAAAATAATCATCAGAAAAGACTAATAACCAAATAAAAGCAAACGTGTCTGCCCTATCATGTACTGGAAGCCTGGGCTAAGCATAATTCATTGGCAGCAACTGACATTATACAATGAAAATCCGACTTGGCACAAATGACTAATCTCTATTCTAGAGATTAGATCAAAGTACTTTGTTACATAAGTGACCCAGCAAACCTCCCAAACACTACAAAAAAAAAGAATTAAAATGCTTATTTAATGCTACAGCAAAACCAGACAGTCAGACAAGCAAAAAACCCACGTCAGAATACTTTAACACTTACAGTATAATGATATACACAAAATTTGTTACTTTACAGGTGCCTGATAGAGCAATTCGGGTTGCATTCTAAACCAAACTTTTAAAGAACCACAAATCCACATTTCTTTCTGAGATTACTACCAAGTGTGGAATTTTCACACCAAGTTGTTATATTACTTGGATGGAAAAATAAATGCTGAAGCAGCTGCTCTAGAGTGGGCTTGGCAAGAGGGAATGTGGCTGCTTTACCAAGCCTTTTGGAAAGGATACTGTTTTTCTGAGAGAAGCTAGTTAACCACTGGCAAAGATGGTAGGGTGCATCTTGAAGAGCATTAAAGAATCAATGTGTTAAGAAGAACATAAGATTAGAGAAAGAAATGCACAACTGATTTTTACATATATAGGAACAAAAGAAGGATTTAAAGAAAAAGTTGTAAGGCTTTCTGGTCTTTCTAATAAATTGTACCTCATTTCTTACTCCTTGTACCACAGTCCTGTCACAGCTACCTACAAGGGACATATGACAAGATTTTCTGTATTCTATATTTTAATGTAAATATTATTTAGTTCTTAACAAATACAGCATATGGAAACTTTAGACTTTGGCTGAAGCATTTCCTTGTGAAGTTAATTTTTCTTTGCTAAACAATATTTTTTAGTGACAACCTGTTTAACTTAAGCTTAAATAGTAATTTAGATTCAAAATCTGTTTTAATGGGGATATCTTTGAGTATTTATCTTAGAATTTAAAATCCACATACTACCCACGCAAAACTCACGCACTGAAATCACAGCATGTGCAGACTGGCATGGGTGAGACCAGACCTGTGTACCTGTCCTTACTTGTTCCTAAACATTTCTGTTTGAAGGAGAGCTGAGTACAAGAATGATGGAGTGCAAACCCTTTGGGTTAACCAAAGGGAGGGCTAAATGCACATGATACTGTCTAAGGGATCAGACATACACAATAAGACTCAGTCAGAAGTGCATAAAATAATTTGCCAGATGCTGATTTTCCACCAGTTTTTATCCTAAAGCAAATCAAGGGTACTGCCATGTTATCTCCTAATACATAAATATGGTCAGTGTCCCCAAATGATCTACCACCTGTGAGTCCACAGCGATTAATATGCTTAACTGTGGAGGCTTGTAGGAAGGCAGAAAAAATTCAAATGTAAGAACTTGATGAGGGAACATCTGAGAATACTATATCCTACCAAATCTGAAATAATAGTAAGGTAAACAATACCAAAACTATACATTAATACTGCTTTCTCAATGTTATCTGCAAAACTTGTACTCAGGTCTGGGTTCACCCCCCTTGATTTTAAGCACTGGGCAGGCTTGTTTCATGAGCTTAGCTGTACTATCCCCTCCTGAAGACACAGAGAAGTCTGTACTAACACTGCACCGGCTGCCGTTTTGCTCCACTGCTCTAGTCCTTCAGTGATTTACAAGGCATTTTAGTTTGCTCCCCAAGTCTAGTCTGGAGGAAAATAACCAGTTCTCCTGGGGAAGAAACCTGGCTAGAGAAGATTATTTGCTCAGCTCTCGCATTTTATAGTCATATACAGACACAGCCATTCCCTTCCAAACAATGCTAAACTTGCACCGTCAGCAAACAAACTTGCCCTGGTCCACGGTGCATTTCCTGGCACAAATCAATTATACACTAGCCACAGACTTATCCAAAGAACACCAGTTATGTAGGCAACCAGCCTATCTTCAATAGCTAGAAAGTGCTTCCAAAGGGAAATTAGTCATAGTAGGTATTTCATTTAGACATCATAAATTAGGGCTCTCCTTACTACAGCTACCACATGCTGACAGTCATAATGCATGAACTTTATTCTTACCCCTATTTGCTTCCTTGATATATGCTTTTATTAGATTATTTTTCACCTTAACTCATGAACTATCATGGATATTTAATGTCTGCAAAGCTAGTATAGTGGTGGCAAGTCATGTGCATAAGTATGATGAAAAAGATGAAATGCCCAATGAGTATTGTAGAACTACAGTTACTGTCTGTGCTAGAAAGTACGTGTCACAGTGAAACACAGTAGGGAGGCAGGCTGGAGAGTAGGAGGTGTACGGTGCTACATACTACCTTAACTCCCTACTTTCTTGGGGTTTTGGTGTATCACATCACTCATTAAATAACAGCTTCACACCCAAAATCAACGCAGGTCTGTTTACAATGGAAAAGCAAAGCTACTCTAATAGTTTTCTTTGATGGAAGCTGCTTCGTAGTATGTTGTGGTAAGGTATTACTTGCCAAGAGACAAAGTTTGTATGTTTTGTACATATTTCACAGGGTGAAAAATATTAGATGAAGGATGGTCTTATGAAAATTTATTGTTCATGTGCACCCCTACCAGAATTTATGCGTCTTGTGGGAGATAAAAGTTTAGGTAACCCCTGTTAGAGTTAATCACTCGACTAAACTCCTCTGTGTAACACTGGAACTATTATCAATACTCCTATTATCAAAGTCACCCATACTAGTTCCCTTTGAAAGTACCTGTCCTCAAAAAATTACCTCAAATAATAAACAAATCTTTCTGGAGATGATAACTGGCTTCAGAACTACATTCCTTGATATCTAAAGATACTGCACTGGTTATAATCATCCTCACTCTAAGTTGACATCTCTCTTAACCAAACAAGACCAAGAAATTAAATATTTTTTTTTCTTTTTAATGTATTGGGTCAGCACTGGAACCAGAAAGACCATCAGGTAAGTTTGAAGAGTCCTAGCTGTATTACCAAATTTAACCTTCACAAGAATGAAAATAAAACCAATAAAACCAACAACACCCCCCCAACCTATGCAGAGAATCAGTGTTTTCATTTTTTTTTGTACTTATTACATAGAGAACAAATAAAAAGCAAAGAATTATAGACTAGACTCACACTGGTAGCTAACATGATTTTCTAAGCCAGGTATAATTTATTTCATAATAATATGGAAGCTTACCAAAAGCAGAAAGGATGCTGCTTCTACTATGCATACTCTGCATAGAAATCAGAAAGCAGCTTTAGGTTTTATCAAATTCCAGTAAACAACTGTGGCTAGTGGCTTAGAGAAGGAGTCAAGAGAGAATGGGCAAGCCAACATGGCCCTGTCCATGCCAGTCAGTACGGCTGTATTTTGTTTTGAGGTTGGTTCCTCTACTGTCCTGACAGACTCTCCTCAGAGGAGACTAAATAGCTACAGTGCAGTGTAATTCTTGCCCATAGAATGCTGCACACTTTAGCTTCAATCAGTAAGAATCAAGTGCAAATTGCAGTTTAGTACAGACAACAGATCTACATATCATAAGAGTAATTCACATTTGGAAAGGACACACAACTTTTAATATATTCCTCTTTAGAGATCTCATCACCATATTACTTAAATTTAATTCTTAAAACATAAACCTTTCGCTCATTCCATTTAGTCCCCTTTGATAGGATAATTTAGTCCCCTTTGATGGAGAATTTTTCACCTGAAGTGAAAAAAAAAAGCAGGCTGATGCGATTGTAATATAGCTATTAGCTGAGGCACTTAATGAGTGGAGCATGATTCACTTCAAGACCCAAACACTTATTTTTGTATTTCTGCAGTGACTGTGTTTAAGCTCCTACTGCGGTAGAGAGATCCCGTTAATGCAGTCAGTGATGTTGGGACAGTTACCCAGCTGCCTAAGTGGGACACAGAGGTGTCTAGAACCATTTATCCATTATAATATTTTGCCTAACCTCCAGCTGGTATTCCAGAATGGTGTGGGGCTTCAATAAGTGCTGTACGACATTGCCAGACCTGTGTAAATCTTTTACATATCCTCGGTTTGGGTAAAGGAATCAAGCTCAATGTGCTTATGTTATGGTGACCTGAATAGCCCTCTACACTCCACTGACTGTACTGGCCAGATTCCCATTGATTAAAGGAAGCTTAGACACTAATCACGCATGAAGACACCTACAGTTACTTGCCTGAATCCAGAGTTCAATCCTACCTAGTGTGATCAAATTAGCTGGTAACATGTTAAACAGAACTTGGAGGGACCCAGTGTTTTGCTTCTTTAACTAGAAACAGAACATTTTCAACCTATTTTTTTCAGTCAGTTCTAAATTAACAGTTAAGAACCTTCAATAAATGATGCTACTGCTTCAATAGCAGGCAATAAAAACACCCAGACAATTAGAAAGGCTGGGGATACTGTCCTGTTTAAATCAGATTATCCCCTGTTTGATACGGACTATAAATAGTACAGAATACACAAACAACTGGGCATACTTTGAAAGGTCTTCTTTGGATTTGCATATCCTCATGGCATCATTTCTTTGAGAGCTTCATTATCATAAGGAGTCCTCACCTCAGCAAGTTGCTTTGGACACGTGTGTTGTTTCATAAACAAGTGTATTTGCCAACTACATAATAACAGGAGTTATGATAAACAGTGGCAAGTCACAAAGGAAGGAATTCTCCATAGCAGTTGGCAGATCACTTACAGACTTTGTACTTTGATCTCAACAGAATAATTTTTTTTCTGCTTCAGAACAGTTTCCTTCTAAGGTTAGTGTAAAGTCTTTAGAATTCCTGTTTTCTTCAGGCCTAATTTTGTGGTAAACCAATACAAAATGTAATTAGCCAAGAACAAGCAGTTGGTGTTTCTCAGGAGGCAGCCAGCCTTGATGGATCAGGACACTTTCTGCATTTTTTCAAGCAAGCAAATACTTATTCTGAACTTGGCCTTCCCTTAGGATTTTCTGTAAGCAGAGAGCCTAGAAGAAACCACAGCCTGGAAAACTGAACAAGAGGGGGGGGGAATTCTAAGTCTTTGCCTTAGAATTTCCATGTAGTGTTCATAAACACTACTGAAACACTTTCAATTCCTTTTCCTACTCTTTGGAGGACCATCTGGGATAACAATACTGTCTTTTCCCCAACAAAGATGGTCACATAAATAAACGAAGAATCAGTTTATAAAGGCACTATGCCTACTTTAGTCACTTCCAGGGAAGAAATGAATGCTGCATTCTCTAGAAAATGAATAATCTCTGCACTGCTTTCCTATCTCCATCAGATTTTTTAATTTATTTCATGTGTACCAATACACGATTGTATAAATGCAAATACAGAATTTAGGATTAACAACACATACAACTATATAACACTGCCCTGATATATGGAAAATCAGAATCCAGAAGATCCTCCAGGAAGTCCAGTGCTGAACAAGGTACAATACTAAAACAACACTCCGGTTTTAGACTCGGTATGTAAAGGAACCATGTTTGAACCTGCATTGAAACTGTAGAATTAACTGTTCACAGGGAATTGTAAACTATACCCTTTGGAAAAAGATGAGACTGTTTCCCAGAGTAAAATTTGTACTCAGTCACAGGTAATAACCTTCCAACTCTCTTACCTTTCGGTGGAAAATAGGACTTGCTTTCTGCTTTGTGAGGCCAGTCCACTACCAAAGGCCCAAATCGTCTGAAGCTAGCAGTAATTTCATCTAAAAGCAGGTATAATAGTTGCAATTAAAATAAATTACATAACTCAATGAAAAAGTACTATCAAGCAAAGATCTTTTTTTCTATCAAAGGTTGACATTTCATGGAAAAAAGCAACAAAATTTCCAAATTTCACAAACAAAAAACTTAAGTAGATACATCTTCCAAAGCATTAATATTTACACAATATATTTCTAGTGATTTTAAGCTTTATTTATTTGTTTATTTAATTAATTAATTGCTAATAACAGAAGCATTTCAGAAGCATATGAGCAACTAAAGGCAGTGGTGAAAACTGGTGCGGTACTACTTTAATTCTGCTCTGAAAGCAATCAAAACATTTTCCTGTTTAGTGATACACGGTTGGGAGCTTTGTAGGTAGATACTCATACAGTAAGTACCACCACAATCAGCATGCTAGCAGTTTCCCCGCACATATCAGGCATAGAAACTTAAGATTGCCTATTTAGAGATGCTTCTAATATAACCATGAATAGTCCTATTGCAAGATCTACTATGCCCCCTGCACAACTTTTGATGTCCTTCTATCACAGCCATTCCTTCCTGTCATTGACTGTAAGAACCTTGGTCACAAGGAAAAAAATAAAGCACCCTAAACTACATGGGCAATAATTCATCAAACACAAATATGCTCCATTACTTTCAGTCTCACCCTGCAATCAGCATATGAACATCTATTTCCATGTGTATTTGTTCAGCATTTGTATTAAAAGGCAACTGTTCACATTTGAATTACAAGCTAAAGTGCATCAAAAAAAGCTGAAGTATATTAAAATAAATCTCTGAGCACCTTGCAGGAGAGCAACACAATGAAAAAGAAACCAAAATATGCTCTTCCCATGTCTGAAAGTTAATTAACCACAGTGAGCTTATTTGGATTGCAAGTTACTCTAGGATTACAATGAACACTGTAAAGAGATTTTCTGTTTACATTACAAAGCTAGCATGTAATTTACATTCATCTGCACAGGAGAAGCCTAATATTAAACAGCATGATTACTTCAAATCAGCACTATTGCACAAAGCAGTTTCAACTGCATCACATAACAATCTGAGCTTCTGTGGTATGTTCTGTGTTCAATGCATCACAGAGTGCTCTGCCACTTGACCTTTCTCTGCCTTAGTTTCTCTATTTATAAACAGGAATAATATTAACCTTTCTAAACCACTTCTGAGATCTTCAGGTAAAATAGAATTTGAAATTCAATTACTAACAGAAGTTTCTATGAATAGAAAATAAAGCAGGCAGAGATTGAGGACACTCTGAAGGGCTAAGATGTATTTGAAAGGAATACACAAGGTAAAGCAGAAGAACAAATTCCAGGCAACAAACGCAACTCTTCAATCTGCAAGTACAGAATTCCAGAAAACCGAGCCATCTCAAAACCAAAAGGGATGGGTGACATCAAGTGGTATTGAGCTCAACATATCCATCAACTCTCAAAAAAATATATATAGTTGTATCCTTTCACACCACAACATTATTTTGCTGGGTGGACTATTTCTACTACTTCATTTAGGTTTTTCAAAATCAATCTCTCTTTCTCCCTCGAAACTAAAGTTTGCTTCGTTTTCAGGCAGCTCACCTTCATCAATATCTGGTGGAAGACCTCCAACAAACACTTTCCGAGAAAAACGCTCAATTCGTTCTCCATTCTGATGAGCTGAATAGCAGGTAGGTGAATTCAAGACTCCAACTTGATCACTATGACCATCGTCCAGCAAACCATCATCTATTGGGAAGAGGGAAGAACGGCCTTAAAAAGAAAAGATAATAATATACATTAAAATAATTTTGTGGCAGTACATGGTTATGTAATTTTAGGGAATGGGGGAATAGCAGTCTGGAAAGTAAAAATTAAAATACAAAGGTATTAGAAAAGTACGCATTAGTTTAAAGAAAAATTAAGAAAATGAAAAATGTATTAAACTTCAAAAAGGAAATTAAAGATTGCAAGCTGACATCACCAAGCTTAATACTTCATACTACATTATATTGTAGTTATCCTGCCACATCCAGTAGGAAAGCAGTAATTTGTTTTTAAATAAAGGGTCTTATTTATGAAGAGATCTTATTAAAGGCTGCTTAGGTGAGTTTCATTAGTCTGCCTTTGGTTTAGTTTCAAGTTAAATCGATAACTTCCACCACCTGAATGACTACTGCATATCTAAAAATCTTACACTTTAATTGAACAGAGGGAAACAGAAAAAACATGTACACAGTAAGAAATTCCAAATAGATATGTTTTCTCTTCTTGTTCAAAGGGTACAGATGCTGATAACAGAAGAACAGATTTAATTTCTAAGAAACCAAAAGAGAATTTCAATAAATGTGCAAAATATAACACTTGAAATCATGAGTCACAATGCTGATTTACCCTTCCTGCTCTCAAATTTGCCAGTTTTGAAGGGAAGCCTTGTGGTGATTCCTAACATGCAGCAATCTGCGATAAGATTAAAGTTACCCTGAAAAGCAAGTGTAAAGTCGGACAAGTTCACAGGATGGTTTTACAAATGCAAACTGATCAGAGCAGATATATAGGTGGCAGGGGCGGAGTGAAAAACATGGTAATTCTGTCCCACTTACTTCCCCCCTACTTCATATTTACAAACTTTAGAGAACACCAAAAAGAACAGATTTGGAAGGCCAGGATATGCATCTCAGCTTATTAAAACTTTCACTGCTTTAGATTAGCAAACAAGGATTAATGGCAGCTGCAAATTCAGTCTCTTATCTGCAGGAAGTCCAAAAAGAAACACTTGTGAAGCAAAAACCAACCCCACTGACCACCTCTTCGGAAGTGCAATTTTTCCTGTTTCTGTCTAATTTTAAAAATAATTACTGATGAATTCAACGGCTTTCCAAAAACAAGCAAGCAGACAAAACCAAAAAAACAACCTAGGGAACACTTTTGGAAGCAAGTTCATTTTCTATTTCAAATAGCCAGTTTCTTCCAGATTCACCCACTGCCAATCCGTACGCAGGAGCAGTAGGTGCCTGACAGATGAGTCTGCAGTACCTCAGGTGCAGGACCTTAGGTGTGAACCCTAGTGCAGTCTGTAACTTTTATTCCCTCCCAGAGGAACACTACCAGAAAAGCCCTGTAAGAACATGTGAAGACATTGTGCTGATCAGCTAGGGGTGACAGCAGTATGAAAGCCATCCACTTCCAGAAGACCACCTGAGATTCAAATACTTAAAGACTGCAGAACAGAAAGCAAATGTCATGACCAATGACCTATGTTGTGGTAATGCCTAATGACCCTGATTTGGTATCTGTATCCATAATAAAAATATATGGTATCAAAATACCAAATGAAAACACAAGGTGATAGGAAACATAAAATGTCATGAGGATCACAAAATAAAAGCGTGACCACAGGACTGCACTAAGTAACAGAGACGGTAACTACACCTTTATGGTGGCATTTCACATTTATGTCTTAAGTAGGCATGCATTGGAAAGGAGTACAGCTTATGCAGAAAGCTGTAGTAGGCTCCTTTGTTCCATGAAGAATGGTGATACATGTTTGAGAACGTGACTAGTGGGGAGCAACTGATGGCATCCTTGTTTGCTACTGTAAGGATGAATTCAACAGCTAGACAACAGATCAGCAGAGTGCCTTTGAAAGTGGAAGCATGTAGCTGGTGCTCAGTGGGGCAGAAAAGTGAGGAAGCAAGAGAGAAAACAGAAAGTTAACACAGCTGGAAGAAGCAGCCAGGCAGATTCTTTTTGTACGTCACCTATTTAGCCATAGGAGGAGGAAGATCGTGCCATGAAGACTGCAGCAGCCGAGTAATGCGGATATGAGTTTCGGTTATGACAACCGATAACAATGATCACATCTTAAAGATGTATACAAAGAAGTAGTAAGATCTGATTACACAATCAAGAAACGAGGATATACCAATGGATTTCTGAATACTGACGTGAATGATGGACAAGATGGAGCTGTTACAGTGACAGCAAAAGAATAAAATGGCTAAAGGAACAAGTAAGACTCAGGCTGGAGGAACTTGCAGGATACTGCAGAAGTGGGAAATTTAAGAATTTTCACTAATATATGAGTTATTCTTATCTTAAATTTTAAATTACTGTAATTTAGCTGGGTTATCTTTATAAAAAACACCTCTGCAAGTCTCTATACTGCAGGAAAAAAACTTAAGTGACTTAAAAGCGTGCCGATTTTAATGAACTTATTTGCACCAGAATATTGTCACAAAAGCATTTAAGTGTGCATTTGGTTTATTTTCAGTTTTTGTTTTATTTTTTAAAAAACAGCACACAATATTTACTTAAGGAAGATGTCTCTTTCAACCATGAAAATTATGTTATTGTGTTTCTCTAGAAGTACTACTTAGACAATTCCAACTTACAATATACACAAGTATATAGGGGCAAAAAATAATCAAAGAATCCTTAGAATACTTAATTTTTGCCCACAGACCAGTGTTAAAAAATCTGAGAACAAGAAGAATCTAAGGTTATCTTCCCAGTACAAATTAAATCACCAGAACATTTTCTGAAGCGATATTGGAGAGATCAGTTTTACTTTAATGTGGATAAAGGTTTGCCAAAAGCACTGTAGCTCCTCAGAGAGTTAAGATGACATAGAGGACAATGGTTTAACACATTTAGAGTAACGTGCTCTATATGTCTCCTAATATTTTCTTCTTTCTCCCCTTCACTTTTAAATGTCTCTCAAATGAAGACAGCAAAAAGGTAATTTGCTACGGCTTTCACACTTATCCCAATGACTGTGAATTAAAAGGATAAGCCCTCTTAAATGTGTTTCTTTGCTTTATGACAGTGAAAAGAATTAAACAGAACCCACCAGGAATTGTCAAGACACAACTGTACTGTTAGATTCATTAACCATGATCTAGATCATCACCTCTCTCTACATCAGGACTACCAAGCAACCAGTTATGAACCAATGCAGAGGTCAAGAGACAGGCACGTGAACTTAGGCGTATGTTGTGAATACTTAAAAGCTATCAAAGATCTTGATGTCTTTGCTACACACTTTACAACCACAAGTCACATCCTCATATAGTTAAGTTAGTATAGCTTCTCCAAGGTCAGTAAGCATACATTGGCTTACACTATCACAATCTGTTGACTATTTCTAAAAGTTGCCTACTAGATTTCTTTCCAAATTTATGAAGGGCTTTTGGTTTTTACTCTGTACACTATCACTTCTACGGAAGCAAAAGAAGAGGAGTTAGAAAAACAACTAGCAAACTGTATACTTTTAAAGGGGGTAACAACTGCAAACAGTAGCCATTAGCATGAACTAAATTATGATTAGAACCAGTGTTTCAACTGATTAAAGGATTTATAATTAAAACTCTAAAAAGAGATCAATGATCATAATCCAGACTGCATCCCTCCTTCCCTCACACCCTCCATCTTCCCCAAACTAAGACAACATGCAGATAAGCGTTTATAATCAACAATCTGGATTAATGTAATGATCAGTAGTAGCTCAGTCAGAATTAATTGTACTGTAACAAACAGAAGTGAATTACCTCGTCTTCGCCCATAACTCCTCGCTGCATGCAAACAAAGGACAAATTGTAAAATATCAAGTAACTGCATCATGCCCACGTACTAAAATATTTAAGATACAAAGAACTATGTGGGTAAGCGGTGAGTAAAAATCTGCATTGGTATTTGCTACTGGTAATTGTATATGAGAAGACATTAAACTAAAGTCTCACTTAGATACCATACTGTTTTACTACTAAATTGACGTTAGCACCAGCTGTAAAGAACATATTTTAAAATATTTCAGTGTGTCTTTATCCTTGATCTGAACTTCATGCATAAATTACGGTAACTCTGTAATTCATCCTCACAAATGTGATTCGTCTCTTAACACAAGTGCTTAAATAACAGGGTACTGAAATTGTAAAAAGGAAAATATTGCTTCAAAAAGCATGTAGTTAGCATTAAGTTAATCACAGAAACATCCTGGTCCATGGAACAGTTTGTACAGTCCTTTGCAGTGACAATAGAAATGCTATAAGCCGTGACCTTCCTTTTTCATGAAAAGACCTAGCAGAAAATTAACTGCAAGGTTTTGTTTGAAACAAAAGACTCCTTGTGGTAGCAAACAAAATCAGGGCACAAGTCACAAGAAATAGTGTTGTATCAGAAACACTGCACAAAGGCAACACAGCAATTTCTGACAGGCTGCAAGCATATCCAAGATCTTCCTAACTTTTGAGTTTTGCAAGATTCTTAAAGAAATTATGCTTATTGCTACGGGTTAGAAGACCATACTGATTGCTCCTCTGCCTGAGGGCTAGGAAACTAACAATACACAGATTACTAATACAAAAACTATTAAGGCGCACGTAATTTCTTAGTTATGTTTCCACAAAGTATTTTCAATTCTTATCTCAGACTTTGTATCTGAGAAAAAAATACTTTAATCATTACAGCATTGTGGTTAAATATCCAAATAGAAAACATTACTATAAACCATAACATTATATGAACAAAGATTACTGTGTCTCAGCATTATTGTTTTGATTTTACTCAGACTCCATACATATATCACTCCCCAAAAGCAGTTGTGGTTCTGGGACACTGAGATACATGCAGTGTCAAACTCAGCGATTTGTAAACGTCATTCACTGTTTCATTCTCATGTTATCACATATTTATATCCTTGTACCTCCTATTTGCACAGGGCTTTTCAAAATTTTTAGTAAGTGTAATATTTTTTTTCTTTGCTATCTTGATCTCTTCCTACTGGAAATTCAGTCGATTGCTTATGGAATTCTGAAAATCTCTCTCCTTGCTTTTTCTCCCTTAAAACTGTTGATTTGTTATACAACAGTTATCATATTCCTATCCAAATTCCATTTAACTCGCTTTAAAATTTATTTTCTTTCATCTGAAAGAATTACTATTTATGAGAATAGTTTTTTTGCTTAGATCCTCCTTTTCAGATCCTTCAGCTTTCTACCAGGAAGCTAAAACAGAAAAGCCCACTTTTCAGAAGAAAAGCTTCCAAGTGGAAACACCTAAATTCAGATTTCCCACATCAAAACAGAATCCACAAAACACCGTATATTTCTGTGTGATTAATTCTCTCATTAGTTGCTGCTGCACGGGGAGGCTAATGCTGAACTTCATAGTTGTTTTCCTCTGAAGTCAGGCACTTAACAAGACACGCAGTTCTGT
Source organism: Aegotheles bennettii (assembly GCA_013398125.1). Classification (NCBI taxonomy): domain Eukaryota; kingdom Metazoa; phylum Chordata; class Aves; order Caprimulgiformes; family Aegothelidae; genus Aegotheles; species Aegotheles bennettii. Next base: position 829,818 of record VZRW01002841.1, read on the forward strand.
GTCAGTGTTACAGCATGCACGAATCCCTCTGACTCTTGGCCAAAGTGACTCCCACATAGCATTAGCAGTAGCGTCACTAAGCCCTCATCTAACCCCCTGTAGGCCTTTTGAAGCTAGAGGAACCAGCGAAAATTCAATTAAATCACATCCATAGCAATGACTGCACTGCCATGCTCTCTCTCAAAGAATAATATACAAATGCATATTGATAAGCATCTTTTGGCACAAGCTTTAGTAATTTTTTTTCTCTTCTGCCACTTCTGCTCCTTTCTGCCCATCAAACCAGCTCAGCTATTTCCTTATATTTTCATAGTTAAGACAAGCTGATATGCAGAAATGTATTTTGTTACAGAACACCTGAACTACTTTTCTTTGTGCATTTAAAAATAAAACCCAGTAATTTTAAAAAGAAATACAAAAGGGTTATGAAAATGTTAAAAAAAATCCCAATGCCATTCAACTTAAAGGGGTAGTTGCTGCAGTATTTTATATACATGTGGAAATTAAAATGATGTTCCAAAGTTATCTGTGCATTCTTTGCTTCAGAAAAACAATGAAATCTGTAACAATGGGAAAATAAATGTACTTGATGTTGTTGCATTATTTGCTTTACTTGTATGGCAAACTCCCTTCCCTGATATTTATCATCTTGTCCATTTAGATTGCAAACTAGTCTGGGCAGGGATTTTCTGCCACTTTGTGTGGAGAAAAATGCAATCCCATTCTTTAGCCAAAGTGTAGGCACTGCTGCAATACTAGCACAAAGTAGTAAATGTATCACTTCTATTTTATTCAGACACGTATTTCAAATATATACCAGAGATTAAATATGTACATATTTAAATAATTCAACTGAATAAATGAGCTGAATTCAAAATGTTAAGTTGTGTAACAGGAAACTAGGCAAGCTTCCTATATTTAAAAATAACTACAAAATTTAGGCTATAAAGTAAGATAAAATACTATTTGTCCCTAACATTCCTGATTTAACAATCAAGTGAAGTAATGAAGCCCTTTTCATTAATACTTACTTGTCATTTAAAGAAATCCATAAACAATTATGCCAAAAATTTCCCAAGAGGTAGGTGCCTGTTTCCATTTTATTCTGTTTGATCTGCATGAATTCTATTCAGATTTCTTTAGAAACCACATCTTTATAAACTTTAAGGCTGAAAAGATCGTTACAACAATTCAAGTTTGGCAGCCTTAACACACTACAGAAACTCTTTTAGCAATACCTGTATAGGAAGTTTAGTAACTTCTGCTAAGAAGCAAAACATCTTTCTGTAGGATCACAGCCAGCTATACTATCTTGTGGAAAGGAAATCTAATACTCCTTTGCAAAACTAATCAAATGGTGAATATGTTTCAATAGCCATAAAAAAACCCCACAATTAAAATATAAAAGGGGGGAACCCTACAGTGGGGAAAAACACCCTACGCCTCAATAAATGGGACTCTTGCATTATTACTTGCTACAGAAATGTTCTAAGTTGACAACTGAAGATGTAATCAGGTAAACCCATTCCAAAGTATCTTTTTTTTTGACTTTTGAGAGATAACAGTCATTAAAAATGCATTGCTTTATTACAGCTTGAGCTGAAACAGATATATAATTATCGGATATATAATTTATGAAGACACATAAATCAACTTTCCTTTGGGTCATTTCATTAATTTAAATAATGAAAATTGTAAATATTAATATTAGGTACAGTTCAGTAAGTACAATTTAAATGGGCTGGAAAAGATCTATCATTTAAGAAGATGAAAAACTAGCTGAAAAGTTTTATCTAGAAGTGCTTAGTCTTATAAAGGGTTGAGGAATTCCAGCCTGGCTCATGTCAGAACCTTCCTGGGATCCAGAGATACCAATTCACTAAAACCAAGTCAACTAAAATCCAGTGGTGGTCATGTTCTAGTGCTAAGTATTAGTGCACACATGGATGGGCTCAGGATCCTTAAAAACGTTGGTGCTTTTCTTTCATGAAGGTCTGGTCTTCCTGGTCCTTCTCTTAGAGACTACAACACTTAATGAGAAAGTGAGGGACAATGAGTCTTTGGATCATCAACTCTACTCTTCCCTATTCCTCCCTCCAAGGCACCAGTTGCAGCAATACAGGGAAATACAGGACTCCATTTAAGCAGAGAAGGAAACCAAAGTCTACAACTTTATCAGCAACTCTTCGAGCTGTAAGTCTCCTTACCATACATTTGGAGGAACCCCCTCGATTCTTGCTAAGAAAAAAAGTCATGCAGAGTCTGAGCAGCTGGAACTTCCCAGAAGCTGTTCCCAGTGCTTCTGTTCTCAAGCTGAAAGGAGGTGCAGTTTAGACACTCCAGCTTGAGGTGGCTCTGAACAGTACACGTGACTTGCTGACAGGTATGTCAGGCTCTCCAGGTAGGTGGCAGAGCCTAGGTGTCTAAACCAAGGTTCTGAATTAAATTCTCAAGGGCATACCTGAAAATTAGGTGTTGCAGCACCTGTCTTTTAGATACTCAAATTGTTATTTTTATCTCACCTATTAAAGGTTGAAAATAATACTGCAACTTTTAAAGAGGACAACAGTCACATCAAGTGTTAACTTTCAAACCACGGTGGAAACCCCACCAGCATTGTTGCTCTTCAGTGCATATTCTAGCTCTGTGGCCAGGTTTCCAGGATGGAGTAGTACCACTGAAATGCATTTTTCCAGTGTCCGTGTTAATAGCATAAACCTTTTTTCCTAGATAATCCATAGAGCAACAATGCTTCCCACATGCTCTTTCAGCACGCAAAACTGTAAGAAGAGAAGCTCAACTGGTCTAAGTATTAAAGCAAATGAATTAAAAAGAATAATTTCTTCCACTGTTTGCTTTGAAATATTTCACAGCTACTCATAAAGTTTGATTATTTTTTATTACTTTCCCATCTAACACTTCATTATAAATCAGCAGATGACAACTGCACATATACCACCTCAACAAACCAGCTTGCAGAACAGGCCTTACAGTTGCAGCTGAATACAGAAAGCTGTTGTAAATGTTGTAACATCAAGCACATCGATATTCAATGTAATTTCCAACCAGGAATCAGTATCATGGCCTATATAGGCTAAAAACTAATTTTATTTCAATAGATAAGTAGCTATTTTAACTTTTCAAAACACCATTATCTTAACTATTCAATAACAAAGGACCTAATTCTTCAAATGTCTGTTGTGCAGTATCTTCCTTTACTGTGTATAAAGGTAAACCTGAATTTCCTTGAAATTTTAAATATTTATGCAGTGCTACACAAGGGAAATTAGATTTTTTTACATTTTATATCCATTTGCAAAAGTACAGATGACTGTGCAGAAGGGCAAGTCAGCTAAATAAAAAGAAAAATAAAGCTCCACAGAAGCCCAAATCTGAAATAACCATTCTGACACTATTTTTTAGTAATTAGGTCTTTATAGGTAGTGTTTAGACCCATCCCCAATGACTAAAGTGTACTTGCTTTGTGTACAACAGCTTCCACATTTTCTGATCTAAAGAAGCTGTGGCATTATAGCTCTAATTTTTCCAAATGTAGAAAACATTTGTGTGCAAGACCCCTGATTTATTATTGACTTAGATGGATTACCAAGCTCTGCTTCCTTCTTTAGCCTTGAACAAAGGCTAAAGTTCATGCCTTCACTGAGTAGCAGATGTTCATGAAGTCTGACCTACTAGGAGAGGAACGTGAACATGAACTCTAACTTCAGCATATTTCACAGCTAGAAGCATATTTGACAAAGACAGTTCCAAAAAACCCAATTGAAGTGAAATGCTATTTTACGCAAGTGTAACAGAAAGTATCTAGTTCACCCTTTACATACACAAGACAGAAAAATGCGCCTTTCCGGCCTTCTTATTTTTCTAATTCCTGTTTCTCTGTAATAGATTTCTAGCACATCTTAGGAGAACATATCACTGGTTTGCTTGAGAACAAAAAAGAATAGTGCATCGTTACACGCATTTCGGATTTCAAATAAGCTCGATATAATGAAAGGCTGTTGCAAGATTAGCTCTTGCCATTCAACTCTGAAAAATGGCAACAGTCCCATCAGTGTTCAAGACTAGAGGCAAGTAATTCAATAACAGAATATAATAGTATAATTTTATACCAACATGTCAGATTTAAGCTAAGCTAGAGATAATGAGAAACTGCTATAAGATTAGCACTTACCATTTAACATCAGAAGATTGTCAGTCCCTGGATGTGGGTAACTCAAGCGACCTTAAAAGAACACAAAAACCAAAGAACAAAAGAAAACAAATGCAGATGTTTTAGCTATTATGCTAGAAAAAAATAATGAAAAATCACTGCTTAGGATTTAACTATGAACTATATTTCCAGTTTGCCTAAGGAAAATAAAGAGCTAATATTTAACTCCAAGCACATTAACCAACAATACCCTTGACCCAAGTTAAAGCTGACAAGAACAGACTTCTTAACCTTAATTCTCTGGTCATAAGATCTGCAATGTGCTTTGAGATCAGCTCCAATAGGATAAAGCCACTTTTTGTTTCATGACACCCAGAAATAGTGCTGACTGTTTTAGTCTTTCACAGTGACTGTGAATAACTGCACTATGCACATTGCTTAACAGAGTGGCATTTCTACAGTTTAGTGCTTCTCTACTGAATGAATTTAAGAAAAATCATGTTAATAGGAATTAAGGCATTAAAATTTTATTAACTAATTTATGACTATCTTGGTGTATTACTGAAAAATATTATGTATAATGGCTAGATGCAAGTCTGGGAAAACTAGAGTACTGGTTTATCTACAGAATTAACAAAATTAAAGAACATGACAGATAACATTTTCAATATTTTATATTTAATAAAAATTACATGGAAATCTCATATCTTGACATTAGAATTTTTCAAGTACTGCATTTTACTACATTAGTGGCATGCTATATTTTAATAGTTAAATGAATGGTTTCAAACACACAGCTGAAGTGTCTGTTCACTACAAATTCCTTTTTATTAAAGGAGACATTTTCTGTTTACAGGAAGCTGCAAACATACCAGTAGCACACACTGACCTAGAGACATGTTTACAATAACTGCTGTGTTTGGAAGAAGTGTGCTTTAATGTGTGAAAAACTACATTAAAACATGCTTGCTTATGATCTGTAAGCATGTATATAAAAATAATGTAATTTAAACACTTAAATCTTTTGGAGGAAACAAGAATGTTTGCAGAGGCATAAAGAAGAATCCAGTCTAGAAGAAATGGGTGTTTAGAACTCACACAGGTTTGAAGTGGAATATATATGCAGACTGTTTGCAAGATATAAGTATTAGTAAGACACTGTCATATCTTAGTAAGGCTCACTTTTTAGAAAAATAAATACCGGTAAAGAAAGAAAACCAAGTCAGCAATCCATATATTAAGGTTGTCTAACAATTCCTATCACACTGCTGTTTGTTTTTTTCCCCTACTGTTGGTAAACCCATGCAATTAGCAGCAAGACTGGAAATTTCTTGAAATCGCAGTCCTGTGTCTCCAGGGACACTTCTGGGGTTAAATAAAAACCCTTTTTGCTGAAAGTCTGTAAATAATAGGGGTTAAAGTACTGTTCTTCCCCTTTAGGAAACTAACACCATAATTTTCTACCAAAAACTATAGAAAATATGTACATTATGAACTCTTACGCTCAAAACTTCAAAATAGCAAGATTAAGATCATTTAGGATATTTTATTCAGCCTTATTATTTACAGGCACTGCGGCAAAAAGATTTTTATACAGCCACATACTATTTCTCTTCCCAAATTTCATTATTAAACGAATGGATGAATCATCACTTGAGATTAGGTCGGAACTACTCACTTTGGAATTTGAAAGTGTGGAGAAAGCAGTGAAGGACAAGGGCATCCTCCTGGAAATAGGCAGATGAATGCCACACGAAAGGACTTTATTGCCTTCTCTAACTTCTACAGAATTTTTGAGCAGGGTTGAGTAAGATGCTAAACAAAAATCTTTGCAGGAGCCTCTGTCTTCATGTTCCTTATCCTCAAGACGTCCAGTTTTAACATACAAGCCATTTTTTCTGTCGTGTTGAACATATACAGCTACATCTAACATTTCTTGGAACTATGAATATTCTGCCCTTCTAGCACTGGATGCTGGTATAACAGCAAAAGAATTTGCAACAAGGCATCCTTAAACTGTAATCTGGGAGCCACCACTAGTATGCTCAGCCTGGTGTGTAAGAAGTCACTTTCCTTTACTTATTAGTTCTTTGGTCTAGAAAGGTACTACTGATTTGCCTAACAGCAATGATTTTACAAGATTGTTTACTGTCACCATCATTTTTATACATGATGCCTCAGAAATACTTGCAACAGTATGAGCTGTTTCTTGCAAATCAGAATACTCTATCTACAATAACTATAGAAATTATGAGAAAAATTATCTCATCTTGAACTTCCTTGAGTCTGTGGTGACAGTCTTTCTCCCTGTCTATAGACATATATCTTCCTTTCCTATTCATCAAGGGAGACAAAAGATACATTTTTTTTCTCTAAGTACTACAGAAAAAGAGATCAGATTTAAAGGGCTAGCAGGAAAGAGAAGCCCACCAGTGGCAGCACCTGGAGAGGAGAACTGTTTTAGATGATAGTAAATTCTAGGTTTGCAACTCTGGTTTTGCATTCCTTTAACCCCCCCTCACAAAATAAGCTGCATCTGAAACACAGGTGCCAACCTTGAAGAGCTGAAATAATAAAGCACTCCTCATTAAGTAGCGGGGAGCACACTGAGGAGCTGAGCCCTCTACTGCAGTGTAAAACCTATGAACCACAAACACAAAGAAACCCAATCTTGCTACGTTACAGACATGAGTCTGCTAGCTCAGATAATGAATGGTTTGAGGATTAGAAGGAAAATAAGTAACATGGTGTTCAGTGCATGTACAGTTGTACTGATACTACTTTTAAGTCTTATTTACATGGTTATTTCAATAAAATCATACTCTCTGTTATTGCATTCTGGTGAACTTAATGTTTGTGTTTACTACCTTGCCCACCATTTGGACTTCCAACCTGAAAAACATTTTTAACATAGAAGTTTTGGTTACTTTTTCAAAATACAATCATTGCTATTTGATACTTTAGCTTAGGTTCTTATCCCTCATATTAATCTGTTGAAGCAAAATGCAGTGCTTCTAGGGTGCCCACCTGAATTTAATGATATATATAAATTCAGAACAATTCATGCATGGAACTGGGTGCAAGAGCTCAGATTACACTATTTTTTAACAGATTATTCTAGTTAAATGAACATATAAAATACTAAGCCTCATTTAAAATATCAGTATATAAAATACAGAAGATGGGAGCACCATCCTATAGCAATTTACTTTGTTTCTATTATGCATTTCTTTCTATTTAGCGATTTTCACTGCACATTGTTCAATGCACTTAAAGAAGTACCATTTTAAGGACTGCCCTCACCACAAATCCTGTCTAAACCCATCCTACTTCAGTGTCAGTAATCTAGAACCATATAAACCCGTCAATGAACACTGAGATATTCCAGTGGCCTCTGCCTGCTTAAGAAAGAAATTTTAATAACATATAAAGATGTTTTACTAGTTTAAAATCAACTACAAATTAGCTAGGTAATATTTAATATTTAAACAATAGACATATTCCATTCCTGAGAAATGAAAAGTAATCACTACACTGTCTGCAGAACTTAGCTCTACAGCACCCAAAATCAGTAGCATGCTGCCATGTGGAACAAATACAAAGCCTAATATTACAGTACTGCATCAGAAAGTATCATGTTATAGAAATTTTCCCTTGCAAACCTAAACTTGCAACTTCATCATGTTACCACTAATTAATAATTCTCATGTATCAGAATAGTATTGCTAAGGAGAAGCAGGTATGTTTGACATTTCTTATGCAACCAGAGTTCTATTAAATGTAGCTCCCCATTCCATATCTAAATGTGATTAATGTTAACAGAACTGCCTGGTATGTGTTTCTCACAATGTATTCTTCTGTAAGGAAAGAAGAAAATTTAGAACCTGCAAATAAATTTTGGTAGGCCAGTTTATCCACTAAATCCAGTTAGAAGTCTTGCTAATCCAAACCATGAGCAAAGAGTAACAAACTTAGTTTTTGCTACATTTCTGTAATCTCATGTTACTAATATGGGCAATGGAAATTTAATTTTTTTGTAAGCTTCTTCTGAGCATACAGATGCAGTTGTGCTTACTCACTTTTCATTTTAAGGCAAATTCATATCTAATTTTGGAAATGCATATTTTCTATTCCTACTTAACTAAACTGTTGGAGGAATACCCATTTAAAACATTTGGGATAGATTTAAGTATAAGGACAGCTCTAAACATTGCTGACTCAGTTTCACAAGTTTGATATTTCATGTCTACTCCCACCCCCTTTTTTAAAAAAAAAAAGTCTTAAATGTTTGAATGAAGAGACTGAGAATCACAAATTCCTTTCCCATCTTCCTTTTTCAAGAGATCTCCTGACTAGGAGAGAACCAGCTTCCAAGTTAAGCTTTTCCCAAACTACTTTAACAGACCAGACCATTCAGCTGAGGATTGCAGCAGTTTCAGAAAGCTCAGTTTTTGAATCAGTGTAGTTAAGACAACAGCACAAAACTGTGTTTGGACAACACCTAGTTACAGAAAGCCTAGATTCTGCTTTCGTAGCTAAGTCCTAATGAGGCCAAATCTATTGTCTCTGATAGCTGATCTGTTTAGGCAAATCAGTCTATTAGTCTTACATCTTTTATCATAAAAGGTTCCTATGACAGAAAGAGGAATCAATCTGTGTGTACAATTTCAAAGCCTTTTATATGACTAAAAGCGAAGCTTTTCTTTCCATAGTTTTTCAGCCTCAGTAACCCTTTTCTGAGCACAATTTGAACTAGTCTAAGAAGCAACTGCGTAACTTTAAACCTTAGAGCTTCACAACTCAAAATGTAAAACAAATTTATTTGAAAATAAGTTACTATATGCAAAGAAAGAAAACGTTTTCTACTGTGTTGCTAAGTCACTAGTGCTTTTCTTATTACCTCACTGAGCATGCGCTGGCAAGCTACTTCTAAAATTTAAGAAAAATATCTTGACATCTGAAAAGATCAACTAAGCCAATTTAAAGGGAAAGTAAAAGCCAGAAAAAGCAAAAAGAAGGTGTATCAAGTTATTTTTCCCCATAGATGAGCCAAATAATAGTTTTACTTTTATTAATTACTGGCTGTATGCAAATATATTGTGTAACTTTAAAAAAAAATTATTCACTCCTCACAAAGAAACATAAGAAAAATTGAATATAAAGTTAATATTCCTTCTTAATCCTGATAATCTAGCCGTGGTTAATTCAAGTGCAGTACTGTCTTACAGCTAGCTTGCAGAACTATAGGAGAGTTTGGTCAGAGAAGAGAAATTAATTGTAAATTGAGTGCAGTATCAATACTCCTGCCTTACAAATGACAAGCCCTTAAATTACATGGGAAATACCATAGCCTTTCTAGCAAAGATGTTTAAAACAGTAGATAAACTCCATCAAATCACCTGCCTCTCAATTTTAATGCATATTACATGAAAATATAATCACTTCTAAGTTTTTTCCATAATCTGTTTTAGTCCAATACTGGCGTTCCTATTTCTGGATGTCTAGAATCCAAGTTTTCTACATCTTGACATTAATAAGCATTTGGGGGTAGTTTGAGGGAGGAGAAGGGAAAAAAATGCAAGTACACAAACTTTTTTTCAAAGTTACACTATCAATACCCATATATTTCAGGCTATCAATATTGTAATTCTTCTGTTGTGAAGAATAAAAAAAGTTACTTGAGAACAATGATGTAAAATGAATTAATTTATTTTAACTTTTATTAATTTTAACTTCAGTTTACGTTCCATTGATTGGATGGGGTAATCTTAAGCATTACTTAATGCCTTATTATGAAATGAATTTCAAGAAAGCTGCATGGGAAAGTTTAGTTTTAACATGATCAGTATTTCTGCTGCAATGACAGTAAAATCAAGCATCTATTCCCTATTAACCTACCTTGAAAAAATATCTTATTGAAAGCTATGTCTGTTGTAATGACTAAATTTTGTGTAAGTAAAGCAAAACTTATGCATCTATAAACAATTTTTTGGCAGGCATAAACTTAGCTTTCATTGAAACATATTTGAAATAAAGTTTTTTCATGTTCATGAAAGCAGAAGTGGTGAAATTTTACTTTCTTCTAAAATGGATCTTGAAATGCAAAGCTTAAAGCTGTGAGTACGCACACTGTCTGTTCTGCATTGTGCAAAATCTGAGACAAGATGCTTAGTCATACTCCAGATATTGTAAGCAGCTAAATCTGAAACACGTGCTTAAAATTCCAGGGACTTTCATTTTACTGCTGTGGTCAGATATAAAAGATGCATTGTTTCAGAGTGCTTCAATTTACTTAAAAACTTGTCATAAAAATATTCTCTAGCTACAAAATATTCTTTAGTTACAACAAAGTATATTATATGTTAATAAAGACAACAAATAATTAACAATAATATTCTTAATTCTGTGTATTCTGCAAGCAAATATGACTGTTCCTAAGTAAATGTCAGATTTTCTGTGGTGAAAAGAAAAGCCACAGAGACTGAATAACAAAAATCAGTGTTTCATGGTTTGCAGAAAAAAAAAAGTCACAGTTGCTAGGAAATTATAGAAATGCCAACTAATGGTGACTAAACAGAAGAAGGGTACAGAGGAACTAAAAGGTTATTCTAGGATGTGATTTCTTCTCATTTTCAGTCAGTAAGGAACATTTCTTGTGTCTTACTGTTAACAATGTAGCTGTTTCAGTTGAAATAATAACTTCTAAAGAGAAAAAAATATCTTAATCAACCAATTTAAACAACAGCACAAAATTACTCTAGTTAAATTCCACTGGCATGTGCATTGTTCTCTGGCACTCAAACAAAAAAAATGCGTTTCCTTTGAATTCATCACTATCTATGGCTTCCATCTGTTTTAGTTCAAACATAAAACTTAGTAGAATTTTTACTGCAAGAGTATGATGGTGAAACAGTTAAAAAAAAAAATAATCTCTTAACTGTAGACTGAAACCATATCCTCATGTTCCTAGAAAGCACAGAATAACTATGAAACTTTAAAATCTTAACACTTTGCCGTGTCTTATTCCCACTGAAAAAATATTATTAGAAATATATTTTCATCTATCATAATGAAATATGAAGAGATGAATAAAAATAAAAATGTGTCTTTCTGTGCTTGCAGTGCCTCTGAAAAACTCTTCTGCATTATAAAGTTAAAATCAAAACAGCGAGATGGCAGTGGGAACAAAGCAACCACTTCCATTTGTCATGTCAGCGTGCACAGAAAAAAGTGAAGAAACTCACTGGTTTTCAGGGATGTGAGAGGTGCCAATGAAAGTATATTGCAATAGAAGAGCTCCATTCTCTGATTTTATGCCTAACAGAGATTTTTAGCTTGAAAAAAAAGAAACCAACCTCCAAACTTTTGGCTTTACATTGTAAATCTTATAATACTATTACATGCTACCTGAATACTACAGGTATTCCAATTGATTACAGATGTTAAAGGGAATCATGAGCAGACATTAGCAAAGTGTCTTTCAAATTAGGACAACACAGGTTCTTACGTGCTAACCTAATGTATCTTAAATTTAGGAGCCTCTAGAAATAAACCAAAAGAAATATTTTGTTGTTTTTACTTTTTATCTTTTATTTTTTGATTGCTTCAATACTGACATTTAATTTCTGCAAAGCAAGCCTGAAGTCTTGTATAATTTTAAAGTTAGGTTGTGTTAGTCTAATTACAACATCACAAATGAAGTAACATTTGATCAGGCCAAATAAAACAGCTTGGGCTCCCTGTCCCAAAATTCGATAGTAAACTTCACCTAAGTATTGAAAAGTAGAATTCAAAAGAGTAAGTTACTGAACAGTAAAGAGAGGAGTTCAAATTGAAGCCCACAGATATTAGGTATAAACTTACTGCTGTGGCTAAATGATTTGAAAAGAGCCCAGAAGGGTAAGAGGAACCAGCATTCTAGAGCCAAGTGTATTTCTGGACTTCTTCAGACAAACAGAAACTGGGCAATAGGATGCACTATTATCCTACAGGGGTTTTAAAAAAATATTTGAAAGGACAAAACTCAGACTTAACAGTGGACTTAATTTTCTTTTCAGCTTCCACTGAAAAGAACAGTAAAATTAACCATCTAACACTGGTAGCGGTTTGATTCCCCTCCCACTCTCTTCTGGCTCCCTGTAACAGAGCTACCTCTCACAGAAGAGTGTGTTTTTTACAAACTGAAGTAGAATTTCCTACAACAGACAAGAGGATTTCAAATAAAACTAACTATTAATTTCTTGGGGCAAAGGAGGGAAGGACAGAGGGGAGGAGAAAAACCAAGGAAACCACTACAGCTTAAGTCTTAAACAACTGTAAACCAACATTTTCAATAAAATACAGCTTGAGATTGACCTTTCATGTTGGATGAGAAAATAATTCATTTCCTATTTTAATATGACACTGGAATCTAAATTAGCAATCAATTTAATTCAAATATGCAGAATTGATGACCCTTTTTTCTTTATTTAGCATAGTAACATACCTTTAAGTGGATCATGCTCTGCTCTCATAATGTCAATAAGGGAGTTTTCCAAAGAGTGCATATTCAGACTGTCATACATTCTATTTCGATCCTAAAAGAGAACAAAATCCTTAGTATTGGAACACAAATTCTGTACTTTTTAACAGGAAACTTGGTAAGAAGACAAAGGTGCCTTCTAAAGGCTGTACGCTCAGACACTCTGGAGATGGACAGTGATACAAAAGCTTAAAGACACCTGAATTTATTAACAGTAAGACCTGATTTTCAACAGGAAGTTTAACAGCATCTAAATATAAAACTAGAGTTGCACTGTGAAGAAGTCTTCTGTGTACACACTTTGATGGCCTGTGATTGCCTGTTTCCTTCAGAAGAACTGCTTGAATCAGTTATAGTGGCCCACGGCAGAGTTAAGCATTAGGCTGTGTAATGGAGGAGACTGACGTCTATAAAAGCTCAATTTAATTTCATGCAGAAGTTACATAGTGAGTAAGGTGGGGAACTGCAGGACAAGAAGGACAGCCACCTTACATGAAAGAAAGCATTTTCTTGGTGCTTGGTTAAGTACCTCACACGGGCACTCAGCCCCCTGCTGAGACTGCGCTTCCCCGCTTCGGGGTGATTAACCCAAGACCCTTCGCATACAAAGACTTGAGTTCCAAATGGTCAGCTAAAGGTCGGAAAATTAAAGCTAAACTAGGAAAAGATCACTAAGTTTACTTACTATTAGATTACCAGCCTCATAGAGAACAAATATTTTGCACGTGAAGATTAGCAAGAGTTACAATACTGCCTTACAAGTATTTTCTTCGAAGATAATAAAAGTTATTGTAATAAATTGTGTTTGCACTGATTTTATGGTCAACTAAAATATTTTCTCCCACATTTTGTAATACACCCAAGTTACAGAGACAGAAAAAAGATTAATTCTAACTTCCTTGGTCTTTCTGGGATACTTTCAGAGACTGAAAATAGTTTGTATAAAACCTTAATCTCTTCTACTTGCAAGGCTCCTGGCTGGACTGTATTGCACTTAAAGGAATCCTGTAATCATGCTTTAATCTTACTGTTTCCTCTGTCTAGTTGCACTGTAGTAATTCAACAGAGTAGGATGAAATACACCCCATACATCCCACGACCATTAAAATTCACTACAGATGCAGCCATCCACTTAGTACGTGTATAATGGGACAGAAGGTACCTGACCCACACTCACTGTGACTTTTCACAACAGTTCAGCAGAACACAGATTAATTTCAAAATACATCCCTCAGCAAGCAGCTATTCTTCATGTTCAGGGAGTGGAAAAGCAAGCTTTGAAATACAGGTTTTCTATGAGTCAGAAACTATGTCTTGCAAAACAAGCCATGATGAAACTAAGATCTTACTTTCACCTTTCTTAGAGAGTTTAGTCAACTTGATACAACATTGGGGTGAAGAGGGAGAGGCTGTTTTTTCAGTAGTCTCTCCTTCCAACAATCAGAGTAATGGCTTCCTGTTGGGCAAGTAATCTGCTATGTTCATTTGATCAGATTTTTAGATAATTTTAATGATAAATTTAAAAAAGTAGGTTTCTCTTGTCTCCTGCCATGTCCCAGACCAAATGCTGCTGACGCTTTGTGAGGTGATCTTCAGTCTGGTTTGAGTGCCAACAAGTCCCTAGTACTGTGTTAGTTCACAGCAGCCTTACTTTGGGACTGGTTGGCTTTCATTCAGTTCTCTAGCTGCTCTAAGCAGCAGCGGAATTAAATTGAAGCAACTAATCTGCTTCCATGCCCTTGCAGGTTTGTTTCTCAATAGCACAGTGAAAAGAACCTGCTTGCAATAGCAAACTGGCTTTATAGAAGGTGTGAGCAGTGACAAAGCTGGATCTGTTCCTTGTTGTCCCCTAGCATTCAGAAGCTATCTCATCAGGGTTTATCATGAAGTCCTAAATTCAGCTGAAGTCAGTATGGTAGGTATTAAGTGCTCTTGCGAAAACCAATGCTGAGTAAACAGAAAACATGCTTTGTTACCTCTGTAGCTGATAGGGGAAAAGAACTAGTGTTGGTAAAAACAGTACGTGTGAGATTTTATCATTGTTACAGGCTCACTAAGTAAGATTTTCTTCTTTATTTTTTGAGCATTGAAATATATATATATAAAATATATATAACACACACGCGCAGGTTGAGATAATACATAGCTACCTGGCAAATGGTCATTGCTGTAGACTAAATTTTGCTCTGGTAAGCAGAAGCCTGTAGGAAAGGGTTCCATCGTGCTTAATCCCCAACACTGATCCCACTTGATCATGGATCTTGCAGATAAATGGAAAAGTAAAAATATAACGTGTTTGTGGTTCATTTGCACAATGCTCCACTGGCCGACATGGTGCAATGATTGTAACTTCACCCTTGCATCATTCTGTTTTGCAAGTTTTGTGTATCCAAAGTGAAAGGTCTTGCATTGCTGAAGTAGAAGAAATTAACTTTTCCCATGCTCTTTACACCTTAGAAAGTTCACGTCTATAAAGCTATAAAAAGAGGTTTCTTTGAATTTTATTACTTCATTTTTGACAGTGGAAACATGCAAAAGGCATGCACTGTACAGCACTAAAAACATTGTGAACACACTAAAATAAAGCAGGATTTAAATACGGGAATTGTATTCTACTATCTCACTACCCACGTCACACTCTCCACTTGTGAGTTTGGGTAAGATCCAAGGTAATTAGTGCTTCAAACTTTTAACATCTATTCCAATTCACACTGATTAACTACACATTATAAAGCAATATTATCTGAGATTTAACTATCTCAAAATGAGTAAGTAACTCCTTGGGTACAGGGTTAATTTTTAAACCTTTGTGTGACTAGGCTTTATAATGCTAAAACACTGCTTTGTGCTCCCCAAATATGTACATCGTATCTTTAAAAAGCAGAGTTATCATCTATGCAAATATGAAGCCCTTGTTTCAAAGC
Source organism: Aegotheles bennettii (assembly GCA_013398125.1). NCBI lineage: Eukaryota > Metazoa > Chordata > Aves > Caprimulgiformes > Aegothelidae > Aegotheles > Aegotheles bennettii. The sequence continues at coordinate 845,434 of VZRW01002841.1, forward strand.
AGAACACAAAAGTATTTCAATGTAGGTCACACGAACAAAGATTTTCTAGGAAGTTCTGCTGTAGGAAAAAAATCCGCAATGCTTTGAAAGGGGATGGTTCTACTACAGCATGGTCTACTCGATCAGAAAACTTGCACCGTGATTTCTCCCAATCTTTGGGCCAAGCACAAAAAGTATTACCATCAAACATGATTGTTTTAGGTAGTTTTCCATGCACGTGAAAATAGTCCTAATTCTTGGGACTATTTTTAGTTTCGTTATTTCAACATGGCTGATAAGCAGTTATCTTCTGAAACAACCTGGAACTACCTTTAAAACAACAAGGAAATAGTTCTAATTCTTGGGACTATTTCCATGTTGTTTTAAAAGTAGTTCCAGGTTGTTTCAGAAGATAACTGCTTATCAGCCATGTTGAAATAACGAAACTAAAGATAATCAGTAGTACAAAGGAATTGATACATAAGCGTGTATGTTAATACAAGTTTTGTACCATCCTGATTCCAAAAGCCCCTTTTGTCAAGGCTGAATTCCTGTAAAATATTTTTCATTTTCATCATCTCCATGGCTCATCAGGCCTGTGCTAAGAAGAAAGTGAACTCCTGCTGTGTCAGGAGGTCCATGTCTCAGTGGAATGTCACAACATAACACCATTTTTTAATTCAGAGCTTATAGTTAACTTCTCTCAAGCACTATGAATTCCCACACTAGCTTTTTATTTCTTTTTAATCATATAAACATTTGAATCCTGCTTGCTCTACCTTCCCGACACCAGATCACATCTGCATTCATGCACAGCAGAACTGAAGAAGTGGTTTTGATGTAACTGCCTACAGAGGTTAAGTGACAAATTGTCACCCCAACTTAGAAGTTAAGACTATGTAAGAAAGTTTACACAAAAGTGATAATTATTTCTGATTTCTTTTACAAACTTACACAATATATGAGAAGCATGAAGTATCCTGTCCATAGAACATAGTGCTGAGAAGGACTTTTTGACACCATCATGCAAAACACACATCCAGAGTGTGCATTTCAGAAGTCCTACCCCCATATGTCTAAATGTGGAAAGAATGGGAGGAGGACAGCTTTCTCTGAAGAGAAAGTTTCAGCACTAAATTGTTGGACAAATAATTTTTCTTGGCACAACCTGTTTAGGACTTCTAAATATATCCATGCAATTTACGCAAAGATTATCCCATTTGAGCATTTGCAGAAACTCAGTACAGTCACATCTCAGAGCTTATATATTGTCATTTATGCACGAAGCAAGTACAAGGACAGAAGCTATTAAACACTGAATACAGTTTTGCTTATCTTTTAACTACAAACACTAAAAATAGATGTTCATATTTAAGAAGTTAAACAGCTTTGCATTTTGGACACATGCTTCAAACCTCTGATCTGCAGGACTACTTGAAGTAAAATAATTAGGCTTCTAACATAGGTATTGAATTCAATAAATGGAAGTATTTTTAAAAACATGCTCCTTTACACATCACTTCATATTCTAAAGAAATGTAGCACCATCTGATGGGGGACAGAAACAAAAGTCATAGAGCTCCTGGTCAGTTTTGAGTATGGTCTTAGCTGGTTGCAGGAGACCGTAGCTTTGACCTTGCTGAATTAAATGAATTCTTTAAAAGCTCAATTAAAGAAATTTTTTTTAAAAAATCACTTCCCAAACCAAGATGTTAACAAGCTCCATGTTTCCACTTTAAAACTGACCTGAATTAAAAGGTGTTCCAGGACTAGAAAGTGACAGCTGATTTAATAATAAAGTATTCACAGACTTGAAGTACCTGAATATAGTATTCAGTGTTAACGTTAGCAGTAATAACCTAACAATTAAGTACAGTATATATTCTAAAATATCATCTTTGCTAACATCTAAACTTCAAGTCTCTCTCATTTTAGTGAAGACATACTATAATCATCAGTCCCTTGTTGAAACCATAACTAGTGTAAATGAGAAACTTAATATGAAAACCTGTGACACCTACAATTTCAGCTCTATAAAAAAGGAGGGAGGCTTAAAGTAGACACATGAAATTGCTTGGTTACTTTCCATGGTGTCATTAGTGGTAAAGATGAACTATAATATCTGGTAGGCATCTGTGAATGGTCAACCTGACAAAAAAGTGTTTTAAAGTTAAAATGACACAATCAGCTACGTAAGCCAGCTAAATTGAGCCCAAAATGCACCACGAACAGGTCCTGTGGCAAAGACACACCCACTTCCCAACTACATAAGCATTTAAAAACAAACAAAAAATCCAAAGACCATGTACTGCATCCATACTGGAGTACTTCAGCTTGACAAAGTACATTCATAAACTGGAAACAAACCAGACACATTATGGAGATGATTAAAGGCTTGGCAAGATTGACTTAGGAGGCAAGTCTAGATGATTTGTATATGAATAGCTTCAACAAAATAACTAAAGGAAGAATTACACTTTTGAAGGGAAAGTTTTTACTCAAGTTTTGGGTTCTTTTTGGGTTTTTTGAGTCTTCTTTACCCTCTTCATGCCCTCTCCATCCAGAAATATCTTTACAGTCTTGAGCACTTAAATGCAAATACATCAGACCATATGGTAAATGTACTTTTGGACAGATCTTGGGTGAGAACGTATTCATTTTAACTTTAAAGAACAACTGTGCTTTGGCAAACAGAATGAGCTGAGATATGCTGCTTAGTGTATGTATCATTGCTATACTATCACGGCTGCTAAACATTTTGTTGAATTTTCCTAACTCTGATTCTGACTTCATTAATAGAATTAACTGCATAACTGAAGCAAATTTTAACAGGAGAGAATTCTTAGAACATAGCCAGTCATGAAAACATTTGTATGACTAGACCCACAAACTTTCCACCAATTTATTCTTTTGAATCATTCATCTGTGCAGCTCCCAATACTAATTACTCAAAGGTCTTGATCCTGAAGATTAAAGGTATGGCAGTAGACTGTTTGCTCTATTTAGAGATAACCCCAGTATGGTCCTGAGACACAAATACCTGATTTTGTATGCTATTTCATCAGCTCCAGGTAATCAATCTACTGCATTAAAAATCCTGAAAACACTGTTCTGTTGCAGGTATCGCCTTAGTCTAAGAATAAACTGGTAAAGACTGGCTTATATGGTGTCTGGACAATTACACTAGTCTGAAGACTAGGAGAACTTAACAGCTAGATACTCCCAATGCCTTCAAGTTTAACATGAGCTGCCAAACTCACAGCACATCTGAAGAAACAGGCCACGTATTTGGAGTCTAAATATGGTACTAAACTGTACCAAAACAGTCATCTGGAGAATCTGAAATCATCCGAATGGAAGTGATTGTAAGACAGAAGCAACATGACAGCAGTTTAAATTAAATATCTCAAACTAACGCCTGTTGTCAAGTACAATCTTAAAACTCATTTTGCTTAGTAAGCGCTTTCTTTTCTTTAAAAATTTCAGCATATTTAAAAAATATATAGAAAAATTTGCATTTTTGAGGGATGGTACCTTACCATACCATCCCCAGCTGGAGACCTATATTCAAACATAGATTAATAACACTCAGCTCTTAGGACCACAAACATTGCACATACTGTTTGTTTGAACAAACAGGAAGGACGAATCAAGGTGAAAAACACTCAGACACGCAGTGTATTTCCTGAACTCAAAAGACACGCTGAAACGAAGTTAATATTCATACAATTCAGTGTTTTTACTAGAATGAAAATAGTTAAACACTTAAGTGTGTAACACCGAAGTATATTATTAAACTGTTATAACAGGCTTCAGTAAGTTTATTTGCCAGATATGAAGAAACATTAATTTTGCAATCAAAATAGTTAGCAGACACTGCCAGTTGATTATTTTCCTCATTCAAGGAATGTAAATTAAAAAAAATAATGTACAGAACATTGACATGTGCTTGCATTTTGGCTGCAGAAATGCTTGATGCATGTTTTTTGGGGAAAAAACCCCCAACATCTGAGATTAGAAATATATTTTTCATTTTGTACCCTATATTTTTTTGTGTGTGTACTTTAGACCAGTGAATAAGAGAGAACATCCATATTGTCTAACTTCTTGACATGCAACGAAGTGCCTGAACTGGAATCCCAGGGGCTGTACATGGCCAGTGGTGCCAGGTATGTTCTTCTAGGGAGTTAGATTATCTAAATAAGGAGCCTAGATTCCCTCCAAGGAGAGACAAATAGGCTCCTCAATTAAATGCTTAAGTTAGATGGTGTGAATACCTGACAAGATTTCTTATTGTTCCTTAATGATTCCAGTACAAGGCAACAATGCCCTCCCTCTATGAAGTACCTATAATGGTACAATCTGTGTGGCAGAACTTAACTTGTAGACTTAAATTTGCCTATAAAAGAACTTTAATTGATGGAGTTTGTGCTATCTTAAAAACCTGAGGGAGGAAAAAAAAAAGCTTCTCAAGAGTCACGTAAGAAAAACTTGACTATTGGCTTAACTTGCTGATGTTTAAATCAGTGTTGCCATGATGTTTAGCTACTTTATTTAAAAACAAAACAAAAACTCTTGAACTTTGAAAAATTCCCCTGAGAGATGTCCCTCACTGCTGCTGTAAGCAAAAGCAGCTTTGTTTTAACTAATGTGGCCACTGTGAATTCAACTTTACATGGGGTATGTTTCAGTTTTAACGATGAAGTACAGAAAATCTGCTTTCATCCCTTTAAGTAATACACGTAATTACTTATTCAGTTACCAGTAATGACGTTCATTGCCACTGGTGTATTAGTTTCATACCAAGAAACATGACTTTCATCAGAATTGATGTCAGTTCTGTACTGGAGACCATCCATCAATGCAAATATAAAAAAAATAAATAAGTTTCATGGAAGGGAAAAGCTTTGAATTTGTATACAATTCCTTTGTGGCTCATGTTGTTTGCATCAGGTACATGTTTTACAGAAACTGGAAGAGCAGCAGACACTGCTGAATGCCATTCGGGCTTAGCAAAAACTACACAGCATTTTAAGAAATGGTAGCAGAACATTAATGATCTACAGAAAGTTAGTCAGTGAGGACACTGGCTTTTCTAAGCTGTTTTCATTTGCTCAGCCTGAGCTAGCTGAAGCTGGGAGGAGAGGTGCTTTGCCCCCTGCCATACAAAATGATTATGGCAGTTAAAACAAAGATGTATGATCATGTGGAAAAGCATTCTGCAAAACTGTCAATGATGCAGGATGTATTCAACAGGCATGCTAAGATGTGTTCGCTCCGTGGAAGCCTGGAAGAAATAGGTAACTTTTACACACACATAAACGCTTTCATGTAAGGCTCTCCAAATGGCACAAAATTTAATGGCTGCTATTTTTTAGTATCTTCTCAAATTGCTACTGTATCTTTAAGAATCCCCAATCTAAATACCTCAGCCTTCTATGGAAGGAGACAAGCACAGCACAGATTAGCAGGATGGGTGTTCGACAGCGGCACAATTGCCAACACAAGTCCTGATGAAGAGAAGCATGAGTTCCAAGCTCTATTTAACTTTTTCATTATGACTTTCAAAATGTAAGAGTCACCACAAGGAATTAGCCATATAAATATAGTATAATAACTGAAAAATATGAACACTATTTAGGTGTAGCAAAGTAATTTATGGAAACATCCAATGTTTCCAAAATACAGTAGGTAATACTACAACCCTTCAAAGAGTATTATTTTTTACTGTGTTCTGCAACTATGACTTTACACACGTAAGTGAAATTTAAACGCAAATACAGGGTAGTAGGCACTACATATATACAAACAGCGTAAATATAGGCAAACAGGTCAATTTAATTGGTGGCTGCGGTGCTCACAGTAAAGACCAGTAACAATTAAGTGCGTCCACCTTCTCTCTTTGACACTATCTCTTCAAAAAAACCCAGAAACATGATTGTAATTTATTATAAAATTCAATTCCAAGGATTTTTTCCTACTGTACTAGAGAGGAATGATTTAGATCATAGTTGGAATGCCCAAGACTTTTGTTTAGACATAAAATGAGTTCATCTGTATTAGATGACTGCTGTAGAAGCTTTGGAAAGTTCAAAGGAATAGTCATACTGACTTGTAAGGCATAGTGAATGAGTAAATACATTCACAACTTGTATATATTGGAATTCATACGCAGCTAAGCACATCACTGCAGTTTCAACCTGTGACAGCATTAATATTTTTAACCCTGTTCCTTTGGCTAACATCTTAGGGAGACATTTCAGTGTTTACTTCCAACTATTCTTGGAGCCCTCCACTGCCAAGCATCACCCATCTGCAATCTGTTTTCCTTAGCAGATCGGTGTGAATATGTAAAGAATAGCACCTTTTTTTCCATCTTTCCACCCATACAAAAATGATTCAGCTATGATATTCCAGCTAGCAAGGCTACCTAATGGAACAGGTCTTCACAGTATAGGCAAATCCTCTTAAGTTTTCAGGTCCAATGCATACACCTGGAGCAGAATTTAGTTACGTTCACAAGTCACCATCAACCTCACAAATACTCCAAGTACCAGAGCTTACTCGGACAGAGCTGGGACACGGACTCCTGTGCCAAATGGAACTCCCCCAGCAAAGTTGGCAAAATGGTAAGCAAAGTAAGAACTCTGGTGGGAAATGTGGTCATAGGGAGCCTTCTTTTGCCACTATTACAGCTACAGAAGGATTAGCTTGTTAACTGACGCAAATACAGCTGTACAAACTCAAATACGGTCACACTTACAATGAATTAAACTCTAGGTTACTCTGTGTGAAACCTAACAAAAAACAACTATAATAGCCTTATGTGGAGATAAAGAAACATTCTAATTATTTTCTCTGCATATTATCATTTTTACTTTTGCTGGAATGGTAGCTCAGTGTGAGGCAAAAAACAAAGCTGACATGGGCATAACAAAAATTAAACAACATATAGAATTAATGGAATAAGCTGCTTTCTATTTTAAATGCATTGTTTCTAAAATAAGTTGCCCAGGCTTTTTTTGTAATAAAAAACCAAACATGCAAAACCTATAAATGGTTAGAATGGCAACTGAGATTGGGATTCAAAATAAAGGTTTCCACTAACAAGAAATGTTCTGACTAAATAAATGTAGGCAGGAGTGTGAAAAAAATAGCACTTTACCAACAGGTAACTGAGGCTGGAGTTAAGTGACTTAGATAAAGTCATACAAGATGTCACTGGCAAAATTCAGGAGGTGAACCCAGATCTGGAGTTCTAGGACACATCCTCCTGTTTAATACTTCTAAATCACAGTGCTTCCAGCCAAAACCTAACATAAAAGTTGCTAGAATGGGGATGGAAAAAAAAAATAAATCTCACTAACGTGCAAATGTCAGTCTAGAATACCAGTAAAAGATGAACATGACAAAGACTCAGAACTGTCTATAAAAGTAAGAAAAACTGTGCAAGGACAAGTGAACAAAAAAATCCTGAGTTTTAAAGGGTTTTATAAGAATATCAGCATTACCAGGCAGAAAATACTTGCTGAATTAAATGTATTTTGCTCTATAGCTGCATCAGCGGCTACAGTTTCTACCTTTTTGACAGGCAATATTCTTAATCATATATTGCTGAATATATGGAAAAAGTTCAGGTTAGTTGCAATTTAGGACTAAAATTAATATAGAAACCAAGTACCAGGGCTGTAACCACTGTTTAATTCTCCTTTAAAATGAATGATACCAAAATGCTACGCAAGACCACGAACACACCAGTTACATACCACCCTTACCTGCAGAGGAAGGAGAGTATTACTGTTGTTGTCAGTTCGGAAAACGTTATCTTCAATCCACGATTTTGGTGTCAGTGATGGAGTGGAGCGAGTAAATTTAGGAGGAGCTATGACGTTACCAGAAAAGGGCTTCTTCAAAGGGGAGATCTGGTTCATAGTTCCTGGAATTCCCATGTTTCCAGTTCTACGATGGTCTCTGCCATGCATTCCTCCCCAGGATATATTTCCTGTGCTCCAGCCGCTACTCTGATTGCTCCAGGGCGACTGCTTCAGAAGAGGCTAAAAAGAAAAAGATTCATTTATATTATTTTGAAAACACTTGAAGAGTTTTTCTACTTTGAAAAAAAAACAAAAAAAAACAAAAAACAAAACAATCAATCACCAAGTAACAAATGTGCAAAGATTTCTATAAACCACTCTTTCCTGGTAACAGATAAATTCATTACTGAGGCAAGGAAGAAAGCTTAACACAGCATCATAAAAAATTGTGATTCCCACTCCCTCATCCATCCCCCAAAAAACCTGCAGCACTTGTGCAAGCAATTTAGATTATCATTTTGGTAACTGGTAGCATTCTTTAAAGCTATGCAGTAGAACAATTTCAGGGTGTAAAAAGTGTGTCACAAAAACCCTGGGACCATTTAATCATACATTGTTTGGTATTATACAGCAAGGTCTCCAGAAAAATAACACAAGTACTTCAAAGAGGTCAATTTTTAAAATTATTATTAAAACAATAAAAGTAATTATTCTACTAATTATTTCTATTCAGTGAGCAGTAGCATTTCACTACAGTGAGTAGAAATTTAAAATTAAAATTCAGATGGCAGATCTTTTCCCCAGTATTTTGAGTACCACTGCCTGAGTATTACCATATAAGAGCAAAAAGAGCAATGATTACTGTACAGAGAATCTGTTTGAAGGCGCTATCTTAACATTTCCACATTAAAATGCATTATTCTGAAGCCACTGCTCAAGTATTTCTGAAGTAATGAACAAGGCTATCTGTGGAATTCTGCAGGGTGGAACCTGGGAGGTTTTTTTAGTTGGTTTTTTTTTTCCTATTTAGACATGGTATGAAGTATTTCTGTATCTAACAAGTGCACTATATTCCTCAATACGAAAATGTAAGCAGTCTTTAGAGGGAAGATTTTTACAGGATGGTAAGTTTTTATTCCTAAGCTACAACTTGTGCTAAAAAGTGACCTATAGCGGCTGCCACACCACCAAGAGGTGGACCCACTGAGCCTGACATTGAAGAACAGTATTTATCTTCAGTGTTCTCAAATCTGACTGTTCTTGGAAAGGGCTTTTCTCAAACACAGACATGGTGCGTGTGAGATAAAGTTAAAACACAGTACTTCTGTCTCAAAGCTTAGCTGGAAACAACTCTCAGAATGTAATTCTATTCACTTAAAAATTTAAAGCACATCAATACTTTATGTATTGGATAAAATAGAACTTTCTGAAGACAGCAAGATAAAGTTGTAACAATGCCTCCCCCCGAAAACAATCAAGAAACCTCACTAAAGCCATTTTTGGTCATGTAATCAGGAAAACAACCCATTCCATATAATTACAGGTAATTACATTGTAAAACTTGAATACTTTAGTTGGAATTTTGGGAGAGGCAGGCACTCTTACTGTGAAACAAACCTTAAGAGATAATGCCAAATGTTAACAAGCCTCTAATACTGCCAGCTATGCTGTCATGGCACTGTTTGAGTTAACCTACAACTCGTAACTGAGGAGAAATTCCTGTACACCTCGCTGTTGGGGAATTGCTTTGGGATTTGTTTGAAGAAGGTTAGTACAGATGTGAGGGACAACCAGCTCCTAATCACAGTGCACCCACACCAGTACTTGGGACAGGCACACAGTGAATGTGAGCCTCCAGCTCTGACAGGAGGGCTCCACAAACCCAGCTCGGCCGATGGCAGCTGACAGGGTTGGACACACAACTGAAGGGAATGAAGATGAGGCCTGTGTAACTTCGGCCTTTCCTAACCGAGCAGGTAACCGGGGCAGGACATGGCCATCCATAACGCACTCGCAGGAATTATTAGCGTGGATCTGCTTTTCTCTGCTTTCTCACACGGAGCATTTTGTTCCATGAAGAAAGGCAACTTCCATTTTAGCACAGGGTCATTGTGCCGCTTGATTAAAGCCGCAAGCCGAGACGCAGGGCTGGCTTTGGACACAGATTCAAGCATTTTTGAGCCAACCCCCCGAGAAGGCGGCCAGGCTGCCAGCCCGCGGGTACTCGGGTGCCTGGTGCCCAGCGCGCCCGGGGACGCGAGGGCAGCCCCCGGCGGGGACCGGCGCTGCCCGGGGAGGAGGCACCGGCGGCGCCGGCCGGAGCTGTCGGGCTCATTGTTCCAGGGACACCGCGATCGCCACACGGGCGGCTGCGGGGCAGCCGGGGGTATTTTCACGGTGGAGCTCCT